>JAECUM010027438.1:0-39622 GCA_016617855.1 Megalonaias nervosa
ATACCGAATTCGACCGATTGACGAAAATAAAATACTGCAATGCTTACCATTTGAAAAGAGGCAATTGTCACCAGAATATTCTGTTCAAAATAATATTAATTTTGGACACACCGGATACCACTCCTGTGTTTTCTTGACTCGCAATATGTCGGCATATTTTGCGTATAGCTTTGAAAAGATGTAATGTTTATTAATCGGGCTATGGAAACGAAATACACTACTTTGGATTGTTTCTGTCAACATTTCGGTCGAGTAATTAGGTCAGGTTTATAGCTGGTTTTACAAAATTCATCGTAACAATGCCAATAAATAGCAAGAGGTACTAAGCAAACTAAACTGATCGTGTAAATTTTTTTTAGTAAAGTTCAGCATTTTATATAAAAAGATATTATGTTGAAGAGAACAGCAATGAACAGGATGTAATGTGTTTACAACTTCTCGTTTATGGGAACAAAATTACTGAAAAATTTAGAAACAGACTATATTCCGGGGAATTTTTTGAGAATCCCGTTCTAGAAGCAAGTTGACATGTTGTATAGCAGACGAAAAAACTACGTGAGGGACAAATACTTGCAAAATTGGAAACTTGCATTAAAATGCAGTATTGTTTTAAGGTACACATTTCCATCTTTTATGTAATGTATTTATTATATGCTCATTTTTTTTCTCCGTTAACTTTACATTGTCAGAATCGTGAAATATTTTACGATATTGCACTCGCGCGTTCAATTCATATTGCATTCACGCGAATAAAGGAACTACTTTCTATTGTAAACAAACAATTTGTTTCTGAATGAACTAAAACAGATGTTTCGTGGACTGCCACATACCAGCTGCTTTGACACATTCCGCGTTAATTTTTTTGATACAATGTTTCAGATTTAGGCTAGCTATAGACGCCAGACAGGGTCCTTACAAATAACATGCAAGTGACAAGGTATAAACTGTCTTCTTTAGATGGTAATAAGAATGGCAAAAATATACTTACAGTTTTACATCCTGAATTTCCTCAAAATGTACTTTCTTAGTTCTGCAAATCTGAATTACATGAGCCATGTCATGGTTTCTCAAGCTTGATTACACATTTCGAAATTGTACTTAATTTCGACTATATTCCTCCTTACCGCACTCAAAATGAAATAAACATTAAATTCCATAGCGTCTTTTTGATAATTGCAATTGAAAGACTTCATATTTTTCCCACATTATGATTTGAAACATTTAATTACAGAACAGAAACACACTTACAGATGTCAACACGCTTCTCCCTCACTGCTTCAATCCGATGTATATTTCATGTAGAATTGGCACAGACGCTGCTGGAATCCGATGTACTTCATGTAGATAAAACCAGTCCAAAATCACGAAATTTCGTCGAATCGACAAAAATACCAAAATGTATTCATTCCAGATCAAATGGAAACGTTGTTGCAATGCGCATTCATTCACAATATGACTCCAAATTTCAATTTTAAGTAGCCCAAAACGCCATTTTCTTTCGAAACTTCTGTCTAGCGGAGTTACGTGCGCATTAATAATGTTGTTGTGCAATGATGAATCTACGCTTGTGTATTTAGTTTGGAATACGGCATACATTCAGTTACTTTGTTTCTTGTAGTGTATTTTTGTTTATATATTTAAGCCTTGGGTAGAATAAGAAAATGAGCATATAATAAAAAGGTTACTGCATTTGTATGGGAAAATATGAACTCGTTTTGTCGGATGGATATACTGCACTCCCAAGATCGTGCAGTACACCCATCCGAAAAACTCGTTCATATTTTCCCATACAAATGCAGTAACCTATAATTATTTTATGATTCTAAAAGATACGTAGTAAATAGGATTTTCTGGATTACAAGTTCAAGACGGTCATGGAGTGGGTCTTCATGCTGACGTTTAGAAATCACATTTTCGTATGCAATTAGGGTAGAAATGTGGGCTATTTTTGTACACTTTATGAATATCACTTCCTTCATAAAAGGACGATCGTTCTTTCTTGACACAAACTGGATATTCGACCAAAAGCAACACGTGATCCAATGTTTACAGGAATGTCGTATCGTTGCGCAGAATTACCCGACGCGCAGAATTGGCCGACATGGTGGTATATATATATATATATATATATATATATATATATATATATATATATATATATATATATAGGTCCGGCTCGTGGTGTTTTTCATGTGTGTGAGATGAATGTTTGGCGCCTCTCCAGGCGCGTTTCCAAAATTTGTTTTCGAATAAATTGCCAATAAAACGAACAGGAAATGAAAAGACGCTTGTGTGCATCGCGCACTTCGCACTCGCAACCAGCCGAGAAGTGATATTCTTCTGATAAGACTTCGTCGTCCTGGGTGCGCAAGGTCGCCTTGACAAGTGGATCCGGTTGATTTTCTGTTGCCAGCAGTGTTTTTCGCGTATTCCTGTATTTCTTCTTCGTTTTGTTCGTAGGCTTAATCAGCGTTGCAAAAGTTTGTTCGAAGCCCACTGTGAGGTCTTCACGTGCGGTCTGTCGCAACTGAAGCATATCTTGGACACTTTCGCGGGCATATATATATATATTATTGTTATTACAGTATATATATATATATATATATATATATATATATATATAGTCACGAAGAAGTTCCGGGTGTTCGAGGGCAGCTTTGTGGCGCGTCGGTCACCAGTCTCATCGCTAGTAAGTTTCGTCATTTTATATATTTATGGTGGTCATTAAATTGCTCCACACATTTGTATCCGTACCCGCGCGATATTTGCGTGGTCCACCACTCAAGTCGATCGTGAGAAAACTGCGTTGGTCCCGGCAACCTCCTTGAACATATTTTGAAACTCATACCGCGAAGCGACGGCGGAGTACCAGGTCCATTGAATATTTGCGAGGTTAGGGAATGTCAACCCCATAAAATATCGTCAACATATTGCAGTTGTCCCTGATCACCTTGTGCCCCTATGCATATCGTTGGGTTACACAGATCACGTCGATGCCTTTCATCAATCGTAGAAAAGAAATCAAATGGAGGATCTTCGAGTACATCTTATCACAGCTGATCGATCCCACGTACAACCGATCCCACTTTATCCATTGCATTATTAAATTCAGCAACGACTTGGTTTTTCCGGATCCAGCCAGGCCAATAAGACACGCATACCGAATTTGAAAACATATCAACGTCTTTGTGAATTATTATGGGCCTTGACAACGCAGAGAAGCAATGACGGAGCTTCAACTGTTTCTTTCGCGATGCCATGTTGAATGTCAATTGTTGTATAACTTATCTTTTATCTGCGATTTCGGATGAAAACACGTACCTTAAATCCAACCCTGGTTGTAACAAAAGCGACTGAGCCACTATCTGACCGATGTGGAGCAAGGAAGTTTACGTTCGTGAAAACCTCTATCTTTGCAATAGCACTACTTCGTTAAAGAAATTGACCGAAGCACTGTGGAGTAAATATCCTGGTACAAAAGATATCCTTGGATAACATTGCTGTGGGTTTGGTACATGGATGGATATACGAGTATATCATAACCGACCAAAACCTAAGAAGAACCTGTAAAACGTGTCGATGCTTCATGTTACCGACATAATCTCGCTTATAAAACATCAAGCTATATACATGCACGTCAACGCGCCGAGGCGGATCTCATCCATGACTTATATGCGATCAGTCCTACACTCAAAGAAAGAATCACCAGATGGAACATCAAAGGAGACATGAAGGCCAAGACTGCACTTGGAGGCAAAGCATTTTGTTCTAACAAAACTTGGACGCCAAACTGTCGGCGACATACTGTACGGGTATTTGAAGGGCGGAGCAGCCATTGAAAAGTTACACAGATGCTGCTAAGGTGTGGCTGTCCAGACAAGTATGCCCTTCGTTTCTCATTAAACTTTGAAAAGATCTGACATTCTATCAACGTTCGTTCTATTTCAGCGCTCATGCCTCGCTGAATTATGGGATGAATACACGATTTATACCAATGAATTAAAGCCCTATTTCCAGTACAAGAAAATAGTCGGTTTACTCCAATCTTATAGGTGATGCTGCTAAAAATTTTCAAGTCTTTTTATGATAGAATTTTATATTTTTTAGAAAGTTTTAGGAATTGATATTAACATGATTTTTTTTAATGTGCTTTTGATGTTCAAAAATATAGCAACCTGGAAGAATTTATTTGCCGTCGAAGTTAAACGGCCTACAAGAAAAACAGACATTCAAATGAAGAAGCTAATTAGAGCAGCAGCTTTTATATTGGTAGAATGCAAGACACGACGATTGACTCAAGTATTTGCATCCTCTCGGCCAATCCTTCTTTCATAAATAGCTGGGGTAGTCCGAATGGCAGTTTTCGGCAAGCAATCAAGGTATGACCCGTAGGATTGACCTCGAAGTTGCGAATGCACTCCTATGTTGTTCTTCTTTACCCGATAGCAACATCTCGATGAACGCAAGGTGTTGTGCCTAAATAACATTATATTTATCGTAACAAGGTGAAATTTTACCTATTGAACCTGACTTCAAGATCATAGGACATGCTCTAAAATTATTATTATTATTATTAGTAGTAGTAGTAGTAGTAGTTGTTGTTGTTGTTGTTGTTTTTGTTGTTGTTGTTGTTGTTGTTGTTGTAGCATTATAAAATCTCAAGCATAAAATTTAATTAATAGTTTATTTACTTGAAATTAGCACAATGCAACACTGTTGCCTGCCCTTAGCTGAGAAGTCTCACCTATAGAGGATGCTGACCAGAAGTGGTGTAGATTTATCCTCACGAGAGATATCTCTTATTATTGAAAATAAGATGCCTAAATCTAGACAGACTTGCAATCTATAATGATATACATGTCCCGGACTAATACCTTCATATTCCATTGTTTTTAAAAACTCGTTTTGATTTCATATTGCTTTTAATGATAGCATAATTTCGTCATAGTCTACACTGCACATAATAAGGATTATGTAATTCTTTCGTACATTAATAGTTTATATTGCGTATCTTGATCGTTATTTGGTATATTGTAATCTCTCTCTCTCTCTCTCTCTCTCTCTCTCTCTCTCTCTCTCTCTCTCTCTCTCTCTCTCTCTCGTAAGCACCATAGAGCTTTCTGCTGGATTTAAGCTGTCCGAACCTCTCAGGGTGACGGAAGGGATTACTTCTTATTTTCTACAATCTCCGGAATCGTGGTGGGCAATGCTATCTTTAACATATTCAATTTCAGTAGTACTCCATTGGATGTCACTACTGAATTAGAGTGTAAGAAGCAACTCTCCTCAAAATACTTCACACTTAAGCGGGGTGTTGCTTTTGGAGCAAACGGGACGACTTTCCCATCCCTGAAGAGATTCGATTAACAACTTCAATCTACTTTTTACGGTAAATAGGGTCCTTAGGGAAAAGAAATAACCATTTGTTCCATCATCTTTGGCTTGCATCCATATGCAACACAGTGCACAATATTTGCCCTCGAAAATAACGTTAGAATATATCACATCGGTATTGACGTGGGGGTGGGGATTGCTCGCAAGAATGGCTAGGTTGAATGGTCTCAGGTTATAATTATTTCAGCTATATAGTCTCTACATTTGTTCCTCAGTACTGAACTTTCCACTATGTCCAGATCACAACAAATCATACATTAATCTAAAATACCTTTCAAAAATGAACTCACGGTGAAGTTCTTGTCATAGGTTATCCAGGATTTCTTTGACTGTACAGTAAACAAAACAACGTGCAATGGGTCACAGATTTCACTTCCGGATTAGCTTCAATGCCTCATTGCTGAATGTACACTGTCGCCAAAATGCACAATGGCAACTACACCATAATGGTCATATTCTAAAAAAAACAAAAACAATTACCTACCAAGAATACATAAATCTAACTCTTCAATCACCACCAAAATGAGAGGGAAAAATGCTCTAAAATATACTGGGACTCGCCTGAATGGAAAAGGCTTTATATGTGATAAAATAAATGTGTCTGACATACTGCTACAAATTTTCAAGGAATTTGATTGAAGAATATGATAGTTAAAGGCTTATATCTGACACTACTGTATCAGAAACACAAGGAAGTTAAAAATGGACGACTAACAAAATGGCATAAAACTTAAAATTTAATTGTGATTTTATTGATTAAGATAAACACTTGAAATAAACTGTAATTTGGTTTGATCCCCATAAACCTGGAAATTACTAGAAATTAAACTTGTCTGTTAAACTCTCCCTGAAAATTATATTTTAAAACATGATACATGTATTTATTTAATAATGTTCATTTAAATTACATTTTCATGAATATTTAAAAATTGAAGTTGACACCCTTTTTTCTTTTGCAACAGGTCTCCGTTCCTTTATCATAAACATCAAAGGATTTCCTTATTTGGTTTGAAGTAATTAAACCAGGGCCAGTCAATAATAGGTAACACCTGAAATCTTGTAGCATCTGAACATGCTAAGTTGGGGTAATAACGAAGGTAGGGATGTCATTTTCACCTATGAAGGGGAGGAGCTCTCAGATGTTAGGCTTCCAGTAGTATTGAAGAGTTGGTGGAGTTCTTTGATACAGTGCCTTTTCCTAATTTTATAAGGAAGAGAGAGGATAGTTCTTTTACTTTACATGCATTTATTTTAAATGAAACCATGAAAGGGATCACCAAGAAGAAAACTTTTTGTTTTAAACCCGGGAAAATTCCACATAACATAGGAGTCACATTTCTGTCTGATGATACTGTACCAAGTTCCAGTGCTGAGTCTGTTCAAAGTGACCAGAAGAATGGATGCAGAGAAGTTCTCTCTCGTGGCATTGATGAAGCAGACAAATGGGAGTCTCAGTCACTGGTGGCACCAGACTGTAATGGCACATCTGAATCTGCTAGAATTATACAGACATCTTCCCAAGTGCAATTGACCCTGAAAGACAGAAGTGAATCAGCATGAAGGGGCAAGTATGATCTGTACGAGAAAACGTTAGATGTGGAATTATATCATTCATCGCCATGGCAATAAGACAATAGATATGAGAGACCTGTGTTCCAAATTGCTAGTTAAAGAAAATGGGGACTTGCTTAGAATCATACAATGATGTGTAAAAGCTGCAGTTTTATGTCACTAGACTATAAGTTGTATGAGGAGATAAAAACAAACAAACCTGGTCCAAATCCTGCTGCTGTAAATGTGATTCAAGCTAGACTACAGGATACACCAATGGGCAACACCTGGGCTAGATTCCTTCTTGCAGCCACTTACATTCCATCAACTAGCATAACATATATGCAAAGTGCTTCCATATTTGTAGATAAAGCTACTGTCGAGCTAAATGAAATGGTTATGGAATACAAGCTGAAACTAGTCATACAAGTTAATGTCATGCGTGCTGTGCAGGATCCTGAGCAAATAAATATCGCTTTTGATGTAAGATACAATACCATTACCATTGGACATGAAAAAACCCTGGTCAAAGTTCATCTTAAGCTGTTGGAATTTTGTCTGTAAAAATGTTACAGAGAAGCAGTACATTGCAGGAACTACAGTGGAAAACAAATTGTGCTGGAACGTAGCACGGCTCAAAAGGCTTATGTTTTGATGTGCAACGACCAGGAGACCATGTTGACTCCACAGCATATTTGTCACCAGTCGCACGACATTCAAAGTGGCAAGAGAAACAGGTAAAAAGTTTGTGCTGCAAGAGATTCTTATTAGACATGCAAAAACTGGTGGAGATGCTCAGGCAGCTGCTGGTTTTCAGGATTACAACATTCTACATTGAATGTTTGAAGTAGAACGACTGTCAGACCCCAGTCATTTGGGTCGTTCACATTTCAAACTGCGACTCTGCAATTTTCAGTGAAAACATGTTTCCGGGAACAAAAGATGGTTAAAGGCTGAAACAAAAACTTGTCAGTCAAGATATTAAAGCCAGCTGCAGTTTGATCTTCAAACGAATGATGGAGGACACTTGTGGTGATGTTAGAAATATCAAATGTCAACTCCCCAAGTACTGGATGCCACTCTGCACTGTTATTCTGGGGACTGTAAGAAATTTCTGCATTATTCAATGATTTGTGGGGGAGGAAATACTAACAGTTGTTGAATACGATAAGTATCTCCGGGTTCTTATCAAGTGACTCGTCTAGACATGATAGAAAATGGTAGAATATTCTGCTAGAAGGGCTGAAAATGAAACTTTCCTGTGATTTGTAGAAAGACTGAGACGAAACACAAACACATAAATGTGAGGCCATGTGTTTTATTACCTACAAATTTTAACTATTCAAGAAACTTGAGTGTATTTAACAATACACAGACCCAGTAACAGACTGGGATCATCACTGAAAACAAAAGTAAAATACTTGGGAGATATAATTTGACCAAGGACTCTGCGATCATTGGACCAAATGGATAAATACTGTACTTACCATCAGTTGTATCAAATGTATCCAGAAACTGGAAAATGTATGCTGGCAAGGAAACATGATACAGGCTAATCTGAGGTACAGAAACTCAGCCGGCAGCAGGAAGTCTACATCAAAGGCCTACTGGACAGTAATTCCTAGGCACAGGTTTAGCAGGAAGTCTACATCAAAGGCCTACTGGACAGTAATTCCTAGGCACAGGTTTAGCAGGAAGTCTACATCAAAGGCCTACTGGACAGTAATTCCTAGGCACAGGTTTAGCAGGAAGTCTACATCAAAAACCTACTGGACAGTAATTCCTAGGCACAGGTTTAGCAGGAAGTCTACATCAAAGGCCTACTGGACAGTAATTCCTAGGCACAGGTTTAGCAGGAAGTCTACATCAAAGGCCTACTGGACAGTAATTCCTAGGCACAGGTTTAGCAGGAAGTCTACATCAAAAACCTACTGGACAGTAATTCCTAGGCACAGGTTTAGCAGGAAGTCTACATCAAAGGCCTACTGGACAGTAATTCCTAGGCACAGGTTTAGCAGGAAGTCTACTTCAAAGGCCTACTGGACAGTAATTCCTATGCACAGGTTTAGCAGGAGCCAACTGACACTGCAGACAAAAAAGATGATCTTAGTTCATGTGAAAATTGACAGTGCTCAAAGACACTATGAAAAACACGTAATACAGAAAAGAAAACTGTCGTGGGGAAACGCGGCGCAAGTTATGTACAGTTGCATTACCTACTATCACCTGATGACACAGACCTAAGGAAGGGTCGAAACAGTTTTCTCAGAATATGAAGACAAAGAAATAGAAAAAGAAAATAAATAAATCGTAGCAAATCCTAATATATATATATATATATAACGTTGAAAGCATCGTAAAGGAAAACAGTGTATGTTCAAAAGATTTGGATGACGTTCTTGCAAGCTTCAGTCTGCTTTTTGCTGCAAATTATTGTTACCGTTGCTTAGTTACATTCTCTTACAATCCTTTTTTCAGTCGATCAGCGACGTCCTTTGAAATAATTGCATCGCTATTTGAGACAATTTCGCGAATGGAAGTAAAATATAAAGAAGACCTTTCCGTGCAAATATCAAAGTTTTTTGTGAACCCATATTAATATATTTTTTCTTAAATGTTATATGCTAGTCAGTAAAAATAGGGGAAAGATTAAGTACGTCTGTGCTTGGTATAGTTTCATGTATTACTGTAAACCATCTTAAAGTAATAAATCTATGTAAGTGCGTCATGCAGAAATTAAAACGGAAATAAGAAACAATCTTGCCGAAAAAAATTAAACTGAAAACTGAAAACGTAACAAAATAAATGTGTCTGGTCATTTTCAGATATCTTGCAAAAAGTAGATGACCACATCATGGCAGAATGGTCCACATTGCGGTAGTATTGCCACAGTCTTGACTATCACTGTTGAATATTTTTTTTTGTATGTCAGGCCAAAATAATTTGTTTTTCATCTGTGATAACCATTTTTTTTAGTATATCATCAATGCAGTATTGTGTTCATGGTGATCCAATACACCCGGTTCCGAAATTTACTTTAGTTTTAGTTTTATTATTGCATTTATCTCACGGGTTCTTATCTTTTGAAAACAAATTATATAAACATTTAATCGAATGCTATATGTTCACGATTTTCGGTACTTTGTTACAGTAAAAAATTTCTACTATGATATTATTCAGGGCGTAATCAAAATCAGCTAGCGATGATGCAAACAACTATGAAACAGGAGGTTCCTTCCTAGGTACGCGCATGAGAGTCAAGGATGAAACGACTCGATTAGAATTTATCATTTGTATGTGCTCATGACTCTAAATATAAAAATAGGTTCAGATTTGTAACTTATCTTTGGACATGTAATAGTCTCTGAAATACGGATTTCATTAATCGTATTATACATAATCCAGGTTATTGTTTTGTAAACATCAGGATCATTTTAGTAGGTTATTTTCCACTAGGTAATGGGTTGTTTTTTTAGAAAATGCTAATTGTGACCTGAGGTCAAGTAGAGAACTATATAATCTTGTGATTGTGAGGACTTGGTCATTCATGCTTTAACATCTAGTACTTTCAAGTTGTATTATGTTGTGTCCAGATCGGATGAATCTTTTTCTTCAAATTATTTAATTCAGGTGATTATTTTCTCTGGAAATACGAAAGTGCTCTGATAAAAATTCTTGGATAAAGACATTCACTGGAATTTGTAGTGTATTCAAACCTGTAATTACATTTATGTGATTCAACAAAAGACTGTTCACACACCAACACTCTATAAGCTATCACAGACACGTCATCGCCTTCAGTTTTTGGATTTATTCTGGACTTGTACTGAGTTTTGTTCAGGACTTTAAATTACTAGGATTTGTGTCTGATCTAACTCTTGGATTATTTTGGGATTTAATTTGCAATATCGTAAGTTTCACTTTGTATTCTAGGAAAATAAATTATTTTTAAAATTTTACAAAGCTTGTTGTCTTCCGCTCTTTTCTGTTACTTATTTTAAGAGCATAGACTCATAACGTAAAATTTATATTATTAAATTCTAAAGCTTATTGATTTTTGTAATGAATATCATAAATTCACGTGTGTGTGTGTGTGTGTGTGTGTGTGTGTGTGTGTGTGTGCCAAGAGAGGGAACTTCGTAAGCAAAGGTCTATTGTTGTCTTAATAGCAGAGTGATAAGTTGTTCATTCCTGTAATTAAATTTTTCCCAATACGGTGAAAAGTATTAGGAATGTTGAATGTATATTGATTATATTTTCATGGACTCCTGTAATTTAATCACTAATGCTTGTTTTACCCCTCCCCCACTAGTGCTTGTTATATACCCTGACCCACCTAGCGGTGGCGTTTAGTAATCCTCTTGATCGTCCAGCACAATCTTATTAAAGCAAGTAGTCCCTCTGTTTTTGATAAATTGCCATAAAACTTGGTAAATTTTATGGACATTACTTGAAGATGCGCACGTCAACAAATCACTGCTCTGGGAATATTTGTTAAAGTTATCGCCCATTTTCTCTTTTAGCCTAATGTAGTGTATGCCACATTCTCGTTAGCGCGAATATTGATTCTCGTTTGATTGCAGAAGGATATCATATCTCGCTAGATACGAAGGATCGAGCGTTATCCAATGTCCGTCCGCTATCATAGACGCGACACAAGCATCGAGATTAAGGTAATGTACTGATGACATGTTTATTATATACCATATTAATTATTTCATTAAAAAGACAACTTGCTGTGTTGTTGTTCTTTTATTTGACGCCATCCATCTACTCTCTTGAAGAGACCGTTGTTAGATGTCATCCAGCGAGGAATTGAAATGTGTGTGTGTGTGTGTGTGTGTGTGTGTGTGTGTGTGTGTGATTTGGATTTTTAACGTAGCTTTAACAAATTTTCAGTCATCGCTATGATGTCTGTAGTGTGGAAGTTTATAGTGATGTCTAGTACTGGGGCACCATGACGCAGACATGTAGCATGATGTCCCACCCAGTCATATTATCCTGACACCAGGCCAACCAGTCAAAACACTAACCACTTAATGCTGAGCGCCTAGCGAGGCAGCTGTTATTGCCATTTGTAAAAGTCGTGTGAGTGGGCCGGATTTCGAACCTGCGACCTCCTGCATCTGAGGCGAACGCTCTAACCACTAGGCCACCGGAGCGGTCTGAAATCTGTATTAGATGTGCATCCGATACAACGTTTCAGATCAGCCTCTGATAAAGTAGCTTTTATAATGAAGTTTCTTATAATGGGTAAACGATAAAGATGTTTACTGTTTGTTTAATAAAATCAGTTATTTCACACACTTTCCAGCCATCTGAAGTCAGCCTATATAAAATTATGGCCATCATAACTAGTGCAAACAATAA
Source organism: Megalonaias nervosa (assembly GCA_016617855.1). Classification (NCBI taxonomy): domain Eukaryota; kingdom Metazoa; phylum Mollusca; class Bivalvia; order Unionida; family Unionidae; genus Megalonaias; species Megalonaias nervosa. Next base: position 12,316 of record JAECUM010027438.1, read on the forward strand.
CCAACTGTGAAATCTGTTTTAGGTCGCATTTTCCAAAACGTGCCTTTGAGCGCATTGGTACAAACAACAATCAAGTCGCCTGGCAGTAGCAAATATGACGATGAATGTTCTGGAATGTTCCTTGGCGAGGTTACTGTGCCCTTGTTGTTTGAAAAGCTATACTACTAAGAAAAAGTGAACGATAAATTTGGGAAGATATGGTTAATTGGTGTTTTTCTTTTCTCCTCTCGTCTAGAATTTAATTTATATGATAAAGGAACTCAGTAAATACAACAGGGCCAAATCTGTATATGGCTGTTCAAGTGGCATTAAAATCTGACCCGCGTTATGTATGAGTGACCCTTATGGGCTTGTTCCAGATAGAACGTATCGGAATTATCTAAAACAAAAAGTAATATGTTATTTCATGCGGCGAAAACAGCACAAGTTATCAATAGCCTGGAAGTAAAATTATACGAAATAAAATAAATGGCAGTTTAGAACATAATGTAACTAATATAATGCGATCCATATCCTTTCCTGCACCAGTACAGGGATGGTGATATAACATGGAGTTTTGTAGCTAGTGAATACTGTAATATCATATTTGACCCATTTCCTGAAACGCAACATATTACGTAAATCTATACAACGATATTTTGGAACATCATCAGGGAACTCAAATTTGGAAGAGTCCACTTGAAAATAGGGATATACGTCACTATTCTATTAACATGGACATACGGGGGGGGGGGGACGGGCTGTTGCCCCGGGCGGCAGAGGTATTGAGGCGCCAAAACAGCTGATTAAAAGAAGGAAAAGCCACCAAATGGCATTATATTGCAAGAAAATCGTTGGTGGCCAGGGCTCCGTTTCGGACCCCGCTGGATGAACTCACAACGCTCCCTCAAACCCCATAGCTGGTGCCCCCTCCACCAGCTTCGATCCTTAGGGCCTCGTATTCTGGCTCTTTGCGCCATCATCGTCGCCTACTGGCTCTGGGCGCCATTTACCCTAAGTACGCCAGTGCCTATTTGTATGGTTTAAGCGGAGAAACTAATAACGAAATGAAAGATAAAAACCTCAGACTGTCTGATTTAGGTGAGTTTGATGCATTGAACGTATAGTACATTCATCTTATCCAACACGCGTCCTGTACTTTTCCTGACACTAACTTGTCTGTATTTATGAACGTGAATCATATCATCATCCGCCTGTATGGTTCTCCAGGTGGGCCTCGAGGACTGTTCCTCTCGTGACAGGTTGTTGTTATTGTTGCAGAGTTTAACGCCATTTTTCAGCACAAGATAGGCTATACATGGCAGCCAGTATAAATAGTGGAGGAAGAACCCGGAAAACCCCGGAAAGAACCACCGACCCACGAGAAGCTACTGGCAAGCTTTCTCACGTACCCACATTGGCCGAGCCCGAGACTCGAACCCACGCAGACAGAGGTGAGATGGCAGTGATCCGTAACGGCGAGAGCTTTAGACCACTTGGCCACTCGGAGCCCCCTCGTAACAGGTAAAACATAAAAGACAAAATTCAGTGGCAATTAAAGTGTATGTAGTCCATATTCGTTTTGCAATGGCGTATGAAAAATGTCCAAAGTAAAAATAAAAAAACCAAATCAATATTTGTCGATTTAATTTAATATGCAATACGTCCCATTCTCTTGTTTTGTAATTGGTCAGTACTAAAATAAAAGCATTTTTTTTTTTAAATATACAAATAACAACAAATAAAAAAGTGTCTAAAGATTGCATGGGAGATCTGCTTTATAGCTTTTGGTTCTGGACGTTTAGATGATGCACGACTGTCTTAAAAATAGTAGTAGTAGTAGTAGCATTTCCTGACCCTATTATTTGTGATTGATCTTTGCCTTTGCACATGCTTTTGCAATCTGTATTGCTAATAGCGCAATTTAAAATGGCATATTATCGCAATCAGACATCCAATATCTTTATCTTTCTTCTTTCTTCCGTTCTTTAAAGATAATGCGCAGCTGTGAACAGCGTCGATCCTGATTTGCTGTAAAAAGACTCAAGATCAGAGTGTAGGCTGATCACTTGAAATCATATGCAGACTCTGACCTGCCCAGCAGTTTTGTGACTACGCTGCTGGTCTACGTATTTTCAAGTACGGTGTGCCTTATACTCTGGCAAGGAAGGGGTGTGATTCAGCGAAGGAAGAGTATGCATAGAAAAGATGAATTAGCCTTCTTCGGGCCTATGATATCACTAGGATGCGTAATATTGGATGAATCAACAATAAACTTTGTGACATTTTAAGTTAATATATAATCCTTTACATTTATTTATAAGGCAATATTTGACGCGCAATGTCCTCAGTCTAATGCGTAAAAGGGCATGTACTTATTATGTATCCCATGCATACAAATAATTGAAAATACAAATTGATTGAATTATCCATTAACTGAGCCGAAAAGGTAAAAAGAAACAGATGAAGGGAATATTAAAAAAAAATAAATTAATAGCTGGATTATGTCCTCTCTAAACGAGAACAAATGGTATGACGTCAATAACGCACGTAACTGGTGACCCTGTGCTAAATACCGGATGTGAAAGTCAATTAAATCCATTACGGTAATCTCTACTAGTATCTACATGTACGTATCTATCTATCTATCTATCTATCTATCTATCTATCTATCTATCTATCTATCTATCCATTTATTCAAAATAAAGGTATATCGGCGTAGATCCAGATGTTCCGTCATACAAGACCTACTCTGTTCGCTTGAAATTACGAACAGAATGAACAACAATGAATCTATTATGTTCGCAGTTCGGTGCATGACATACAAGAAAACATGAAATCTATCTGTCTATCTATCTATCTATTTTTACGACTCTAATGTCTTAAACTAAGGAACAGAAAAGAGCGAATACCAACAAGTTTTGTAAAATTCAACAAATGATTTAGTTCCCTAGAATACAAATTTAAAAATTAAAAAAGAACTTAGAGTATTAGGAATAAAATCCCAAACAGTCATCAAAGTTTTAGCACAAGTCCAACTGTATCAAAGTTCCGACTGAATTCCTGTGGTATTCCAAATAAATTCCAATAATGAACGTGTTGATGTGCCTGTAGTTTCAAACATACTAATGTACCAGTGGCCTGGATTATGATTAGTCCGATAAATCAACAACAACCCCCCAAAAACAATCTGTGTTGATACTGCTGGACGATGTGTGGGTTTTGATGTCACCTGTTCATTAAAATGTGCACTTTTGCTGTATGCAAATATTTCCGGAACAAACCTGTGTACACTTTAGACACATACCGGTAACTGGCAACATCCATATCTAGCACGAAATTCAAAATGGCCACAGGACAGATGATTGTGCTATTCCACGTGGATTTACAAGTCACTAAACATAGGATTTGCTCCGGAAATATAATTTACATTTCACCAAAAGAACTTTTCAGCTTACGGTAGTTCCACAGCCGCTAGAAATACCAGTAAGTGTATAAAATGTACACCGATGTGTGCAGCCAAAATTGTACGCAGCTTTTTGCAGCTTTTAATTAATAGGTGATATCATCCCCTAAACCGAAAATCAATATCGTCACGGGTGAAGGGTTGATTTATCGGCCTAAGTGGCGATGTGCTAAGAGTCTTTTGATGTATCGCAGAAACATAATCCAGAATATGTTCTTGTCTGAATTCACTATAATTCCAAATTAATGTTTCTGTCCAAGAATATTACTGATCAGCACTTTGTATTTCCAGTGAATAACAATTTGAATAAATAATTCCACCAAATGAAAAACTGAACACAACAATAACACTGATTCTGCTAAAGATGATAATGCAAGAATGAATAATTTCTCAAATAAACAACATTATATAAAAGCTAAGACAGAAAAAGAAGCAGGATGAGGGTCAAAAGTTAATTTTTCTACAACATTCTAAGTTGTCAACAAGACAAGGACTATTACTAATATTATAATAAAGAACATAGGATACATCAGGTAGACAAGGTATTTCCATGGGGGAATACCAATGTCTTAGACTCAGATTAAGATAAGCATGTTTACTTCCATTGATAATGATCCTAATATTGAATATATTCTCAAAGAGAAATATTAGCCATATATTATTTTCCTTACAAGCTCAAGTACATAATACAAATGTATATAACATATAAACATTAAGAGAAAGCCAACATATAATACAAATTAAATATACATAACACCTCCCCACAAACAAGAAAGACTTCTACACAAAATCTTTCTTTTAACTATTAGTCAAATATATACGTGATTAAAAATTACATAAGATGAAGTCTTACTAATGACACAAAATATACATTGAACAATATAATACTTCTATACAATTGAAAGTACATCTGCAATTAGATTATCTTTTCCCTTGATGTGACTGATGTCAGTGTTATATTCCTGCAGAATCAAACTCCACCTTACCAATCTCTGATGTTTGTTCTTCGTCTTGCCAATGAAAGTAAGGGGTTTATGATCACTGAATATAATAATTGGAGAAAGAACTGAACTTATATAAACTTCAAAGCATCAAAGCCACAAATTCCTTCTCGATTGTGGAATAATTTCTCTGGTGCTTATTTAACTTTTTAGAATAATAGCACATTGGAAAATCTATAATTTTGTATTTCCAGTTTTGTCAATGCAGTCATCGATTCTTGGCAATTGAAATGAATCTGTTTTGGTCCTGCTGTTAACATTTCTGTGCACATGCGGAAAGTATTATCTGGTTTCGGCACAAGAATAAATGGCGAACTCCGGTCAGTTTTACTCAGTTCTATGAAACCCTTCTCCAGTAAATACTAAATTTCTTTTTTCAAACAGTCCTGTTTGAGAGGATTCATCCTGTATGGATTCTGTTTCACAAATGCGGAATCTACAATTTCAGCATCAACGTAGATTTTATCTGTTCGTGTAGGAACATCTGGAACCAAGTGCTCATATTCAAATTTTAGTTGTTTTAGTTCGCGGTTTTCTTGTGGCTGAAAACTCATTTCCTTTATATTTTTGTCATACCTTAACTTCAGTTTCTAGTGAGTAGAGTGAAGATTAGTTCCTGCAACTTCACAGGCCTTTGACAATTTATATTTGAAATTAGAAACATAGTGAAGAAGATTAATTTCTGAATCTTCATTTGAGAGAAATTTCTCCTTCAATAACTTCATTGGTCCTCGGAAGTATGTACAGAAACTAGTTAAAAGGACTAAATCCTAAAGATTCTTGAATTGATCCTCAAACAGCAAACAATAGTAAGTGAACACCTTCGTCTCAATCTTTTCCAGTAACCAAACAATATGACCGAATCATATTTTTCAAAGTCTGACGACGTCTTACTAAAGCCCCAGAAGACTTAAATTGCTGGATGCCTAATTCGTGCACAAATTGCTGTAAAATTACAGACAAAAAATTTGACCCCTGATCAGATTGGACAGATTTGGGGAAGACAAATTGTGTTAAAAAATCTTTATCAAAGCTTTTACTATGGTTTTAGTTTTGATATTCCTCAAAGGAATTTCCTCTGGGAATCTTGTGCATGCAAACATTATGGTCAACAAGTATTTTTTTTTTTATCCCCGTAATAGGAGAACACCTTCCCAAGGTCATCTTACAATTAAACATTTATCAAATAATCTAAGGACACTAAATATCATGCACAGGCATAGAAAAAAGAGGAAAAGACACGCACAGACACACGTGCATTTAACGGACAATCTCTATTGACACACAAGTTAGATAGGCTGACACAAGTATACAGTGCATAGGTGACACAGACTTCGCAGTATTACAGCACTGGTTCCTGTTTACTGCATTCCAAAATAACATGTTCATGATTGAGGCCCATTTTTCAATAAATTGGTCCGCCAAATTTTGAATAAATTGGTCCTATTTTTTGTTTAACTTAGCAGTATATTTTTTAAATGTTCATATGCGCTTCAACTATTTGCTTAAAAGCAAAAATGGTAGAACTTTGCATGTTGAATCTACAAGTGTAAATATAATATTTAGCCAAAAAAAGCAAGGGATTACACAAAATGTCTAATTGTTAACTTCCTAGAAATATTTTTTTTTTTTGACAAATGTACAATATTTGGACAAGGTGCAACAAGTTTACTCAAAAGGTACCAAAACTTTGAAGTGATATAGTAATATTGCAGTCGTAGATTAGTTGTTTAATACTTTCATTCTCACTCTTACAGAAAGTGCATTTGTCGTCATCTTATATGTTAATTCTTTTCAAAAAGTTATTAGTGACATCTTTTCTATGAATTAATTTAAAATTAAAGGAGATCAACTTTGTATCCTTAGTCAAATGTTTCTCCCGGCTATAAATATTAGACTACTCCGCACTACTTTTTTAAAATTTATTATATCCACGTTTCTTGCTTTGCACCTATTTGCCTTTTAAAAAAATCTTTGTGAACAAACTTCAGTGAGTTTTGTTTTCGCAATTTCATTATTCCAACCCCCGTTTTATCAAACGCGTTGCGAGTCAACTGATTTTTGATTTCATCTTTCCAAGATTTTGGAATTTTGGATATTAACGAAAAGTATTTTTAAAAAAATCATTGCATCTAGTTGTTCGTTTTATCACTTCAAAAGGTATTAAATTACCGTGATCATCCGCTAAATCATTAAGAACTTCAATGCCGGCTTCTTTCCAGGATGTGTGCTGATGGAACTTTCTACTGGAACAAATTTAAAAATCTTTTGCAGATCCTATTTCCAATTCGATACTGCATAAATTTCATTTCGCCAAAAACTGTTTTAATGATCTTAACAATTTCTTCTAATTTTCTACTACCTATGTTCCATATATCCTTCATATTTCTGAATACAGTTGTATTGACTAGGTTCTGCAAAGCTCCATCGTCGTTTTCGAGTAATCTTTTAACCCATCTTATTTTAATGAATGAATCAATTCATATTTAATCCTACCTCATTGTAAGGGGACACTAGTATATCATGTTTAATTCTCTCTACTTTTCTACCCCGTACAAACTTAAATAAGGTACGATTTAGTTCTGCTTCAATTTTTGCAGATGGATTTGGAAGTACTTAAACAAGATGTATGAATATGGGCAGAACAAGAGTTTTGACAACAATTTCTTTGCCTACTACTGAAAGATGTCTTTGGCTCCAGCTTCCCAGTATATAATTCTTTTAGCCTTTATTAGTTTCTTCCTTTAATTAATTTCCACCATTTGTTTTAAGTCTAGAGAAAAGTCGATGCCAAGGAGTGTAAAGTTGGATGAAGACCAGTTTAGTTACATATCAGGACATATCCTTTCATTTGAAAAATTCTTGTTTCCAATCCAATTAGGATTTGTTTTTTTATGTTACATTTAAGTCCAGATAATAGAAGAAATTTTTGAAAAGTACTCAGAGTTGCTATAAGAGAATGTTGAGATCCATCGAGAAGAATAAAAGCGTCATCCGCATATTGACCCAATTTATACTCACTGACATCAAAGATGAGTATCCGTACATTCGCATTTTGCTTTAAATTGATTGCTAAAATCTCCACACCGATAATAAACAAATAAGGCGCAAGAGGATCCCCTTGAAGACATCCTCTATCAAGCGTAAAAAATTATGAGGTATTCTCATCGTTTATAACACAACTTTTAGAGTTATTACAAAACAGCTACAACCACTTACAAACAGAATCACCCAATTTAAAAGATTGTAAAGCTTTTCCACAAAGTTCCAGTTAACTGAGTCGAAGGCTTTTTCGATGTCTATTAACAATAATAAACCATACCTATTTTCATTCTCTAGCTGATCCTTGATATCAAATAAAAGCCTGGTATTTTCTTTAATGAATCTAACTTTCATAAATCCTTTTTGAGTATCACTGATTATTGATATAAGAATAATCCTAGCTGAGATAGCTCCCGAAGCTATCTTATTGTCAATATTTCAAATTAATATAGGTCTCCAATTTGGTTAACTGGTGATGACTCCTTGAGTCTGAAAATCTAAACGTTTTCCTATAGTATATTCATAATTTATTGATCTGTATAGAAATCACCCAATTGTCTTCCAAAAGAACTTATAGAACTCTGCCGTAAATCCATCTGAACTAGGACTTTTCCCATTTCCATCCGTTTTAGAGATATGCTGCATTCGTTAAGTGTATGTAGACCCTCGCATGATTTCTCTTTCTTCTTCACTAAAATTAATATTGTGATGGAGAAATCTATTTTGAGTTTCTTGAATATTATTAACATTAAGCTTGAACAATTCTACTTTTGTATAATTTCAGATAGAACTGTTTTTTGGGCTTCTAAGATATCTCTTTGGTCTAATATATTTGTCCCATCATCCAAAATGTCTTATTGATATAATTTCTTTCTTCAAGCTCTATAAAGTATTTCGTGCTTTTTTTCTCCCAGCTTATACCATCAAGCTTTGACTCTTAATTATATAACACCTTCTATGTATTTGTTCGTACATTCCTCTAGTTCTGCTTTTTCTTCTAAATTTCTAGAGCTTCCCCATCTATGTTATCCGACATTCCCCTGTGAATTTCTAATATTTCCTGTTCAGTTTTCTTTAATTTCCCTTTTCTCGTTTGTTTTCCTAATAGAATAATCTATAGTTTCGGATCTTATTTTCATTTTTAAAATTTCAAAGAATATTTGATCATTACAGGAAAAAAAAACCCATGAAGAATCGTCTTTATTTCCCCCTACGTAATATGCATTTACAGTGTCAGCTATACACTATTCAACCAAATCAATATTATTTTCCCTCAACAACAATTGAGCATTAGATTTCCATTATCCTTTTCCCCTTGAACACTTTGAAAAAGCCACAATCAAAACAACAGCTGAATGATCGGTCTTGTACCCTGGTAAGATAAGTGTATCAGATGCATTCATATAAATATCATCACATACAAGAAAATAATCTAAACTAGTTTGTTTGAAAGGAGATTTTTGTCTTCAGCATACATCTTTAAGTCTTGATTGGAATTTCTCCAAGGGTCGATTAATTCCAGTTCGTTTTCAGGTCTTGGACTGCTGCTCTAGACTGTTGGTGTTTGTCGTGTAAAATATTATAAGTATCCGAATCTAGGTCTTGAACATTCCATCCTCCACGCATTGTAATTGGTGAGTTCTCAAATACTAAAATTTCTTCCTTTAGATTTCTAAAAAGGCTAGGGTTATCATCGTTATACGCATACAAATTTATGATGGCTATTCTATTTCCATTAATTGTAATATCTACCATAATAAATCTGCCTTGACTGACACATCTTTCTCTATGGGTCACCAATTTCAAACTATTTCTAAAGAGTACTGAGACCCTAGCACTATTAATAGTACAGTGGCTAAATATACATTTGTATCCCCATTCAGGAGCAGAATATTTTTCGTCGGTCTTTGTACTATACGTTTCTTTCATTGTGACAATAGATACATTCTTATGTTGGAAAATGTCCCTTCTTTTACATACCAAACCTGGCAGGCCTCTAATCTTCATAGATAAAATTTGCATGTTATTATTCATGAAGACAACAGAAATTTTACATGTACATATTCTTGTTTAGGAAGATATAAAGTAAGTGTCACCTCGAATTTATCATGTGCACTGCATTCACACACACTAAATACAAATATCCATCATAAAACCATCCATGGTGTTACAGTAGATACTGTAGATTTGGCAGTTAAGCATTAACACAGTGGGCAATGGACAACAAGTGAAACAAATCCAATTGAGATCATTTTTTGAGCTTCCAACAGATCTTTCCGGAGCTAAATCAATTTCGCGCAATTAAGCACATAAAATACGAGTATAAATTACAAATGGACGAATGAATTAAAGAAGAAAAAACGGAAGAAAAAGCAAATATGAATGAGTGCATACGTGTATGTACAAATGGATGTGGTTGGTGGGGGAATGAATGGGTCAACAAGTATTGGTTGCCTGGCTTGGTCTTAGGTAAAGGACAGAAAGAGTTTACCATTATTCTACTAAATGGTTCGTCAAATGCAGGAACGGTTGCATACGAACCTTAGGTATTTCTTGATTGGGTTTTTCTACTATTTGACAAGTGTGACAAGATCTTCAATATTTATAAACATCACATTTAATTTTCGCGAATACAAATGATTCAAGATCTTGTGATAAGTCATCCTGACCCTTAAATGGCCAGCCAAAGGAGTTTCATGGGCTAGACTACGAATTTCCTGTCTATACTACTTAGGAACAACAATTTGGTAGCTTACGGACCATTCGTAACCAGCAGGCACCTCAGGTGGTCTACATTTTCTTGTGAGAATCTCATTTTTAACAAAATAGCAAACAGGTACTTGTGTGGCTTCAGTTTTGCTAATAGCCATTTGAAACGAACAGGAGATCGTAGGATATTGTTCCTGTTCGGCAATGAGTGATTATCGTTTGTCACCCTAATTAGAATAAAGAGAATGAGTAGTAAAAAGAGGATCACTGTTACCAATACCTTTTGATTGATCCATATCAGGAGCAAAAGTGACCTCATTAAAAGCCTGACGAATAAATGTCAGCTAAAGGTGTAATTTCATGAGCAACATCATTCTCAAGAGCTTCTTCGCCATAGCTATAGTAATTACACAAGCTGGGCCTAAATCAGAGATTTCATTTTCAATAGAATCGACCGACTTTCTGATCCAAACAAAGTATGTTAGATACAAATGGATTAAATGCAACCAGATCTCCAGCTATGTCATTACCTAGTAATAAACGAATACTCTCGATGGGTAAAGACGTCAGTTCCGATTGTCATGGGTCCTGAGACGATGTCTGATGATAAATTTACGCAATGGAGAGGAACATTCACAAATCCGCAATCAACTCCCCGATAAGAAGACTTTCATTAAAAGAAGACTTCTCAGAAAAAAACACAATACCTAATAATACAATACTCTGAAAAACTCCTTTGTCCCTTAAAGTTTTAACAGGAATAGGATTGGTAGAATCACTATTAAGTGACATAGAACCTTTCGACATGAATGGTTCATAATTCTCCATAACAAAATCAAAATGGGATTTGTTTGACCCAACAAATGTATTGCTTTCAATGTATGACCGTGACCTTGATCTCTTGGAAATAAGAGCGTCTGGAATAGCTCTGACTTGATATTCTGCTGCTTATTTTTCAATTTGTAGCAATCAAAAATAACGTGCCCTTTCTTCTTGCAATAGGTGCGCTTAGGAAGAGATAAGGATTTCTGATCAGTCTTATCAGAAACTTGATTCCTAAAAGTTGTGCCAGATTGAGATTTAGAAATGCTCGTATGAGATTGAAATTTTTTTTGTTTTTGCCAAACACCTCCTGAGTGGAAGACTTACTGACAAAAGAAACTTTGTGAGTCAATGAATAATCATCAGCTGTGCGAGCAGCATTTTCTACATTTTTGACCTTTTGCTCATCAAAGTAGGTCTTAAAGTCACTGTGGATGTACTTCCTGAACTCTTGAATTAATATGAGTTATCTGAGGTTATCGTAGTCTTGACCAGCCTTTTTGGCTGAGCACCACCTATCAAATAACTGTTCTTTTCTCTTGCAAATTCGACATGGGTCTATCCAATTTCTTTTTAGCAATTCCTAAACCTCTGTCGATATGCCTCAGACACTAACTCATAACCCTTCAAGATACATTCCTTAACTACCTGGTAATCAGCACTTTGTTGTACTGACAGCGAAGTTTAGACTTCACAAGTTTTGCCTACAAGTACACAATTTATCTACTTCTTTTTCTTTAAAAGGGGGTACTAACCTAATATTTCTGGCAACCACAAAACCGAACTTGTGTGTAAAGGGGGGTGTTTTCCACTTTCCAGCTCTAATTCTTTTAATCTAAATTGAAATTCCCTTTCTTCCTTTTCTCTTTTTCTTTTTGAGTTTGTATTAACATTTGCCCATCTTCTCTCTCTTTCCTCTTTCTGCAATTGCAAACGTCTCTCTCTCTTTCCTCTTTGTCCAGTTGCATTTCTCTCTCTCTCTCTCTCTCTCTCTCTCTCTCTCTCTCTCTCTCCTTTTTCTCCAATTGCATTTGTCTCTCTCTTTCCTCTTTCTGAAGCCGAAGCTTTTTTTTACCTATGTTTCAGACTTGTGCTTTAATTTCAATTCCATTACTTTTATGTCAGAAACTCATTTACTAACTTAATAATCAATCCTAAAGCACTTTCATCCCAAAAATTCTTTTCTACTACATATTGGGCCAAAATATTTTTATTTCTTGCTTCGTTAAAGAAGCTGGAGCAATTCTTCCTTTTTCATGGATTCGAACCTTTCTTGGGTAGGATTTAAAATATAGTTCTCCACTTTAGATGACATTGTGAAAGCTTGTTGGTTTCATTATTGATTTCTCAAATATATAAAATAAAAATACCTGGGATTTTAGAAAATTTTGAAACAAAGTGAATTTAAATTTCAAAAACAAACTTTTCTGACATATTTTAAGAAATTCAACAAATAATTTATTTCCCCAGAATGCAAAGTGAAAATTTAAAAAGAACTTACAGTATTGTGAAATAAATCCCAAATAGTTATAATAGTTTTAGTACATGTCAAAACGTATAAAGTTCCAACTGAATTCCAGTAGTATTCCCAATAAGTGCCAATAATGAACGTGTTGATGTGCCTTTAGTCTCAAATATACTAATGTGCCAGTGGCCTGGATTGTGGCGATGTACTAAGAGTCGTTTGATGTATCACAAGAATATAATCCAAAATAAATTCTTGTTTCAATTTTCCATAATTCCAAATTAATGTTTCTGTCCAAGAATATTATTGATGAGCACTTTGTATTTCCAGTGAATAATAATTTCAGTAAATAATTCCACCGAAATGAAAAACTTCCATTGATAATTATCCTAATATTAATCTGTTCCACAGAAAAATATTAGCAATATATTATGTTGTTTAGAAAATCAATGGCCCGAGTCAGGTACACAGTGAACTTGATTTTGGACAAGGTCATGTAGAAATTGTTTGTGTGTGTGTGCGTGTGTGTGTGTGTGTGTGTGTGTGTGTGTGTGTGTTTTGGATTTTTATGTAGCTTTAACAATTTGAGCTGCTAGTATCATTTTTTTATGACACGATAGGGGTTCGAACTTGCGACTTCACGCATTCGTTGCGGACGCTCGAACAACTTAGGTCACCGGAGCGTTACTCGTGCGTATCTTGTTGTACTTCGTTTGTTGTTAATGCTGGCAAAGTATCTGCCACTCTTAAGGAATTCCTCAATAAATGTAATTCTTCTAACTTGTAAGAGAGCTTTTTTTTTTTTTTTTTTACACGTATGGCTAAATTCCACATATCTCTGGTAATGTGAAGGCAATATTGAACACTGTTTTGGAATTTACAATTTTATTTTAGGATAAAGTAAGTACTAAAATGAATGCATATATTTACTTGCTAAATCTCACGAAAAGGACAACTATTATGTTACTTTTGTCAATTTTTGTCACTAAATGTCAATAAATGTAACTAAATGTCACTACATGGTACTAACAGTATGATATATTTACATCTGTTCAAGAAACTTTCGTTTACTAGAAAATAGTTAATGAAGCAGAATCTTTAAAAAAAAAAATTAGGTTTAAACCATTTGTTTTGAACAAATTCTTGAATGATAACTATATCGCTAAAATGGTTGAAGATGGCGTTTTGTATCTTTGCGAAATTTAATAATTCAATGCAGAAAGTTTCAAGAAATTAAATTTGCTAATGAATTATGAAAAAGAAACGATAAGTTGGTACCATGTAACGTTTGCTGAATAGGCCAAAGGCCGAATGGGGGGACCCTAACGATTAGAAAAAAATACAATATATGAATGCAGAAAATTTTATTTTAAAAAAAAAAATTCCTCAATAAAGCAATATCTGAAGTAAAAAATCCACAGTTTGCGAATGCTTGAAACGCTGAATGAAACCACTAATAATTTTAGTGATGACTAAGCTTATCTGATAGCTTTCACAAAATTTCAAGAGTTGAATAACTATGGGAGATAATACTAAGATTTCAAAATTGTCATCAGTTCAAATCATGAAACAATTTTCACCATATAAATGCAAAAAATGTACCAACGATTAAGGAATAAGATAACAATTCAAAGTTTTCTTTCATGCAAATAATAAAATATTCTTCACAATATAAATATCAAAGTTCCACAGCAACTGAAAACAAAGCTAATGCATTATTTTCTTCTTTGGTAAAAGAAACAAACAAAAAGGAAGGGGAAGATTAAGGAGAGAGAGAGAGAGAGAGAGAGAGAGAGAGAGAGAGAGAGAGAGAGAGAGAGAGAGGAGTTACAATACAGAAAAGAGTTTGTACAAGAAAACAAGAAATACAAATCTGAAGAACAATTGCTTTAAATGAAAACTTTTATTGATATTAATTTACAGACGGTAACAACAAAAATGTGTTGTTTTTTTTTTAAATATGGTTCAAGCTGACATCCTTAAGATTTGTTAAAATAACATTCCAAACATTTAGTTTCCTAAAGGTACAGGAAAAAGACATTGACATATTTTATTACATAACGAAATTTATTGATATGTTTAAAAGTTTGGTAATTCAAAATGTTGTTTATTGCGATATTGAATATGTTTTCAGTGAGAGCAGGCGAAAATTGATGTTCTGGAAACAACAACAACAAAGTTAGACTAACAAAATACAGGAAGACACGAATGTTTTCAGGATTTTGAATGTTGTTGACAATGAAGATCACAACAATAGTTTACAGAGGAACCGAGTTCATTCATGATTTTTTACAAGTAGCGTTTAATCAGCAGAGACCAGATAATACAAAGCCTATGATAAGAAGTATGCATAGTTTCACAAAATAGTTACACAAGAAGAAAAAACAGACAAAAAAGGTAGAGACGTCATCATTTGACTGCATTCGCTACAGATCCTGTTCATAAGGACTGCAACGATAACTATAAATTTGCGAAACTAGTCCTTTTGTTCCTTGACCACTTGTTTGGATATGTTTCGAATCCTTTATCAGGGAGCTTCTTATACAATTATTACGATCTGTTATATCAAATAGATCTTCTTATACAGTGTAAAAATATTCCCTAACACGGATGAAACTATTTTTAATTCAGAAGAACTTTGTTGTTGAAAAGTTTATAAAGGATTAATCCGCCACATAAACTAAGTTTCGAGGAGCTGATTAAATTAAGTCTGGCATAATACTTCTGATATGTGAACAAAATAAGCCTCGTGGTACATGCAGGGCCGGCCTTAGGCCGATTGGACCGATTAGGCCCAATGCGGTCACGCACTCGCAGGGTCCCGCGCGTTAGTAATTTTTAAAAATATATCTATAGAGAGTAAGTAATTTTTAAGCAATGCAAGAAAAAATATTAAGTTCAATATCATATAAAACTTGTTTAAACGTTTATTTACAAATGCCGTGCTCATAGGGTCCCCGCCAAAATGATCCAAATCGGGACCCGCGTTTGCTAAGGCTGGTGCTGTATACATGACCAATGTTATTTGCCTTAGTTGCATTGAATTAAAGTCCATGAAAATCTATATCAGCATAGCTGCATGAGCCTTCATTTCTATACCACTCATGATATTCACATAGTGGTTTCTCGTGCAGTACGAGTATGTCACTAGACACCTCAGGATATAGTCAACTTGTCTGTAGTGTGTATATGCGAGTTCTGAGGTCACGTCATCAATATTTTAAAGTCATATTTTAGATCTTCAGTCTGAGTTCTAAATACTTTTTGTTTTGTACAATCACCATGACAGTGCTCGAGTGGTCCAGAATCCCCATCCACACACTACTCATGCCTAGAATCCAAAACATGTTCCATATAAAACAATAACAAGAACAATAACAATAACAACCAAGATTTTCTCAATCTAAACCATATCCACATCTGCCATTTTCAAGCGCCGTTCGAAATGATTTCTTGAAATCTGGCAGTGTTTTGTTGCCGAGGGGAATCCACAATTTTGTTGTGCACGTCCTACTCTCGGGTAGGATCTGGGATCGCTTGTGCGTGTTGAACTCAAGTTGTATATCCTCCTCTTCTAGAGTGGGATCTAGAGATCCAGTTATGAACTCATACAACCAACAGGCCTCCTGGTCTGAACAAAAATACATATATTTATTGACTGGTAGATTTTTTTACTATATAACTCCCCGCAGATGTATGTAAAACATGCACGATGCTCCTACCCACACCCACCCACACATTACATCTACTATAGAGAGCGCCTGTTCAATGCAGGTAGCAATTCTAGTCATGTGGCAGTTAAATTTATATTTCACCTTTTTTCTCATGTGAAACATTTCTTATGGAATTTACTTGCTTTATTTTTCTCATTTTAAACATTTCTGATGGAATTTAATACTTTATTTCAATTTTATCAATGTTCTAAAGATATTTCAGTTTATCAATAAGCAACTGATTGGGTTGGCGTGCGTATGCATTCATGTGTGCATGTACGTATGTACGTACGTATGTATAACATGTGTTCTAGCTTTTTTCTATCTGTATATGCGTACAATGTTTGTCTACCATTATCCGTCTGTCTTTCTGAGTGCAAGTTAGGGTTGATAACATTGGAAAACTGTTTAAACCTACCCGTCACGGTCTTCAGACATTCCGCGAAGAACAGCTTGGCCTCATTCTGCTGGTCGTCGTTTGCCACCAGTTTATCCAAGGCTCTGTTCAACCTGGTCTGCACGTACTTAGCACTAATGCTGTAATCAGCCGTGTGGACGAGTAAGGGCAACAAATTAGGGTTGCCTTTTGTTGCCTTCAGGAAACCCATGTGATTTAGACCTTTTTTCAGATTGTCCAAGGATGATTTACGCTTGTCAATCAATTCCCACTGCAGCAACTGTTGAATCAGCATTTCCCTGTTATTCATCTGGTGAAAATAAATAAATAAATAAATAAATAAATAAATAAATAAATAAATACGCCTTGGACGTACCACTACGCTTTGGTGATCCACCTGATTTTTACTTTTTACCCTATGGGATCTTCCCGCTAAGCGCGCGAGCAAATTCGTAGGCCAGTATAAGTGAAAGCTGTCTCATAAACGTTCAATCAAAAAATGACACTTTTAGGGTCAAGGGACTATTTTTTTTTAATATACGGACAAATAAAATGTAGATATGTATATTGCAATGTCTAAAAATCGAACGGTGGAAAATTCACTTAAAATTCTGCGCTAAGAGTTGCCGTATCATGTATATATTACAACCTTTTCTGTATGGTATAGTCTAAGAAGATGTCTTAAATTAAATACAAGTAACATGAATGACATTAGTGAATAAATTTGTTGATTTTAACACATATGAATGTGGGTTTGACCACACTAAAATGTTTCCGGTTGGGTGTGGAGCCAAGTCAATCTAAGGGTGTGCCTTTCACTGTTAAATATTCATGACAAGGAATGATTTTCACCATGGAATGATTGGGACGAATCGTTCTTTATTTGGAAATACTTTTTATTGTGGTTGTGAAAGCAGTGTGTCTGAAATGCACGGGTAAAGTGTATGAAATATGGTCAAGAGCTATATTTTCATTGACGTGGAAATGGACTCATGACTCCATTCAACTATCATTCCCAAAAACTTACAGGTAACAGCTGAAAATTTTTAGTATGTGTTAATGTACTATAATGGTACCGTCACCCCTAGGAATGGTAGTATTATTGAAATGTTGGTCTGAATTCTGCATGTAGATAATATATTGTAAAATAATTAGTGGTCTGACCCCTTGCATATCTTATTTCTCACTTCAGACTTGTATCGCTATCTTTGTTGACATCAACGCGACTTTGAAAGAGTGACCAGTAATTAACCCTGTCGGCTTATACTTGAATTATTTAAATACGGGGAGTTTAAGTCAGTGGCGTCACTAGGGTTGGTGTCACCCAGTGCGGTAACTCATGGTGTCACCACCATGGACCCCCTTCCTGCACACAAATTCAAAACTTTTATAGACAGTCATGTGCGGTAACTCATGGTATCACCCCCATGGACCCCCTTCCTGCACAAAAATTCAAAAATTTTACAGACAGTCATTTTGGTATTACCCCCTCTGATGGTGTCACCCGGTGCGGTCCGCACCCCCCGCACCCCCCCCTCCTAGTGACGCCACTGGTTTCAGTACAGGGGGAGATTAAGTGTTTCAATAAATATTTTGTAATCTCAAGGACGTTAATGAAAATATTATTCGTCAAATATTCAGAATGAAACAAAATTTTATATAATTTTACACGTTAACCAGTTCCACATCCATATACCGGGAAAATACGGTCACGTTTGATGGTGAAAAATGTCCGGCATTACGAAATAAAAACGTTAACAAATATCTAAAATAGCTCAGAAAGAACATGAACATTCTCACATGCATGAGACAAACAGACAGACAGAGACCGTAATTGCACGTGATGCAGGCCAACCAATATGGTCAATTGCATGGGCACTTGGATGACTATCGATCGTTCTTGTCAGCTGATCATTGTCCTTGACCTCCATAATCTGCAATAGAAATGAGAGGTATTTTCACCGAAGCTGAAAATAACAAGAAAAAAAATTGTCCGGATATAGTTCCATCTCAAAGGTAAATTATCTTATTTTGAGCATTTATGTGTGTCAAAATAAGGTAAAACTTCATGCAACAGATATGGACGAATACGCCCAGATCGTGAAATCAGATGACAGCCAATTCAAAAGAAATATATGTTATCAAGCGACGGTATAATATCTGTCACTTATGGGTGGTTTTTAATCAGAATCAGGTGTCATGCTGGTACAGATTGAGCTGTTTTCTTCAGAAGGAAAGAGCTTTATTTGTAATTAAAAAAATCTTTCGATTACATTTTCAAACAAATGTTTTACCTTTGCATGTCAAAATAAATTTAGACACGGTAGAAAAGATTGAGCCCGAGTGAATGTCCTACATACTAATTGATTGAGCCTGATGATGTGGAACTGAGTAAGAGCAGTAAAACAACGCAAGCATCGGTGTCTTAAAAAGAATCAAAAGGGACAAAAATTCTGGAAACTATAAATAACATATAGGAATTTTGTCTTTAAAATTGTGAATATGGAATTCTGAAGAGGTTATTTAATCTATGGTATTTTTGTGTTTTTGTTTTCTTTGCCACAGGGGTACAACCCGGCTTCAAAAGTAAGAAAAGGACAAAGTAATGGCTCCAATATTAGCATGTGAATTCTCCAGGATGTTGTTTTTGGTTTGTTTGTGGGTTTTGTTTGTTTGTTTGTGTTTGTTTGTTTTGTTGTTTATTTTTGGGGGGTGGGGTGTATTTTAAACAAAATGCAAGTATTAAGGAAACAGCGGCCAGCGTTCCAAGAGAGCTAACTTTCCAAAGCTTCTCCCGTCAATTCGAGTTTTGCTTGAGTTATTTCCCCTTAACTTGTCTTGTTCATTCCGAGCCATAGTCGCTAAATAAGCGACTGCTATCTGTCGACTTACTGTCCAATTTTGGATATTATCCCTACGCCCACCAACTATGGGGGCACGTCTGTATGTTAAGAGTAACAAATTAGTTCCAACCACGTGTCCCCATTACTTTGTTAATTTTCATGACTTACTGAAGACAATCTAATATCTCTTAGAAGTAATTTTAAACTAAGCACAATTCTGTCAAAAAATGTGTTAACATGTGTTTTTGAAAAGATTAAAATTGCCGATGGTTATTGGAGCACTTCCGTTGTCAAATCTTTATTTTCTGAGGTGCGTAGTTATGCACGTTGTGAATATCTTCAATTTTGGAAGTAAGTAAATCGCAGTTAGTAATCCCATAACGCCTAATTAGAAGTGATCGGTTTTAAAAAGAAAGAAACTTGTGAAGTTTGGGGTGGCTTTTGACGACACTTTGAACACGTTATTGTCTATATCAGTGGTTTCCAAAGACCTGTCGCGACCCAAATTAGGGTCGCGAGGACGTTCTTGGAGGGTCACCAGATTTTTCTTTTGAGGGTGGCAAATCTTGGAAACGGTTTCATGAGGCTCAGAAAAAATATTTTTTATGGTCGTGGACAAAAAAGTTTGGGAACCACTGTCAATATCTTGCATCGGAAATGGCAGCCCAACGCCTTTCTCAAGGTGATACAGAAGCAGCCGACTCGGGCTGGCCTGAGCGGGTATTGAACCAGCGACTCGTGGTTTACAAGTAAGATGCTCTACCAAATGAATTACCGCACCTCTATACAATTCAGAAAACAGAAGCATCTCTTACGTCTTAGTGACTGGAATTTCAAAACTTACACGTTTTGATAAGTCTACGAAAAATAACAATGACAGAAATGAACGCGGTCAAAAGGTTAAAACCAAATACTCGAGCAGATGCTGGCATCATCTAATAACTTCTGTTGCATCAAAATGACACATGCTGATAGCTTTTTAAACTGTAAAGCATTAAACTGCGCCTTTTTTCTTCTTTTTATGCGTCTATATGTATTCTGAAACCCAATTTGTTTCTCTTAAACCAACCTCTTTGATCAAACTTTGTATCCCGAGGTCTGGCACATCCTCTACTGTCAAATGAGAAACGAATTCAACTCCTGTCAGATAACAGAAGACATAGGGGGCTAAGTAGGGGAAACCGCAGTCTCCATTGAGTATCGATGATACAATTGCCCTTCCAAGGGCCTCAAATGTCCCAGTGTTCACAAAGTCCATTGAATTTGACGGAATTCTTCTTCTTCTGTGTCCAACAAATAGTTCCATTTTCAATGCTTCTTTGAAAAATAGCGAGTAAAACTCCCTTCTGAGCCCCGATCCATCCAGCCCCATTTCGTCCACCTGGTTGGACTGAAAGGTATTAAACATTTATTTAGCTTCATAGTCTTCCATCCGTATAATACGGGCAACAAATTAAGGTTGCCTTTTTCGTTGTCCTTGGGAAGCCCATGCAATCCAAAAATCAGAATTTATATATATATATATATATATATATATATATATATATATATATATATATATATATATATATATATATATATATATATATATATATATATATATATATATATATATATATTCTGCGAAATGATTATAGTCAGCAAAATAATGGCAGCTAGTACACCACAGAGTAATTTCTTTCAGTTACATGGGTTAAACATGGATGCTATCTGCCATCATTGTTTCCTTGTTGACTATTTAGAACCCCCCCCCAATGCAAAATACAAAACAAAACAAATACAAACAGGCAAACGAACAAATAAAACACGTGCGGTCTTACCTAGCACAGCTTTCCAAGTAATTAATTCGTGATTACATTGAATGACTGATGCTATCTGGGTATGTTGTGTTTATTACTCAAACATAGCGTATAATCATAATTATCGCAGAAATAAAAAATACGGTATTTCTGTATAACTTTTTTTACCATCAAATATAGTTACTTCTTTGATCAACATATATGGATTATTATCTATCCCGAACAATAAATGATCAAAGAGGAATTTTACCAAGTCATTGAAAGCAATTTAAAAAGTGACAGAAGCAGATTCCAAAAGGTAGACTGTCATGAGTTACTTCAGACTGGAAATTTTGATCTATATTTCTCGAAAATGGAAAACAAATCTAATAGTAAATTTATACCTGAAAGGTGATCATAAGCTGCTGGTGGACATTGGACGGTTTCTTGTAGAACGCAATCGCCGTTTCAAAAAGGTGGTCTCGGTCGACTTTCAGACGGACAATGTGAGTCTCGTTCCCAATGATTTTATCCAAGATCGGACGAAGAGTGAGTCTATAACTGAATAAATCTGCAATTCATGGGAAAGAAATTAGCGTATGAAAAGTTAACCATACTTTATTATTTACATCCTTTCTCATTAAGCATATCCGTTTTGGTAAAATCGATGTTTAATGCGCACTATGATAAACCTTATTATCTTTGATATGTCAACACGTTAACACATCACTTTATGTGAATCTGATTGGTCCAAACAAGTACTTGAAATTCTTGCGCAAGATTCTCATTGATTAACTACGACTCCGTCAGTTTCCCTTGCCCCGCCTTCTGGAATCTCTTTTTTATTTTTTGTTACTACTACTACTATCAATAATATGTTTGCCTTTCTTTCCAATCGGTATCCGAAATAACAAAAACTAGAACACTAGAACATTGCTGCTACCACGTGATATAGACCTTATACCCGACCCCTAGGACGAGCGTTGTTAAAATGCCAACTTATAAGAGTAAATAGACTCAAATCTCTTATAAAAAGAATTTCGACAAATGCTGGTCTCCAAATTGACAGGAAGTTATCCAACACAACATTTTTCCAGTCAAATGTAAATATCCAGTCATCAGAAAGTACAAATATCCAGTCACCAGAAAATGTAAATATCCAGTCATTAGAAAATATAAATATCCATTCACTAGAAAATGTAAATATCCATTCATTAGAAAATGTAAATATCCAGTTACCAGAAAATGTAAATATCCAGTCACAAGTTGCATTAAATCCGCAATCGCTATATTCAAAGCAACACCTCTGGTCAAGATTGAGTACAATTTCTACGTCCAGCGATCATCACTTCACACGAACATCCAACAAATGAAATGCTACTTGTTTGCCGTAAACACACTTACTCTGTGGTGAATATCGACACACTTTTCGCTGAGAATGTTGTAAACAGTTTCGGCAAAATCCATTGGCACCTCAACAACTCCATCTGACCGTACATAACAATTTCAATTAGACGTCCAGTGTTGCAAAACAATGTCACTGTCAAATATTTTATTGATTTAGAAGGAATTTTACTCTTGGAATTATAATTTGTCAAAGAAATCTACTTCTAAATGTTACTGGTTATGGAATTGTGCATTATTGATACAGGTCATAGAATTTTTCACGCGCAAGAATTAAGAGGTGCTACGTCTGAGCCAGAATTAAATAAAATATCGAAAATCATCTCTTCTTTGTTTATCTAAACACTTTCCACTAAAATAAAAACCACGTAATAAACAGAATCTCAGACGGTAATGATTTAACATTAAATTTATGGAACTCATTCAATAATTTCAGCTTGTGCTTGGCAAGACTCGCAAATGACTGGAAATTATTCAGGTCGTTTCATAAATTAAATATTAAATCATAACCCGTTTGAGATTCTCTATTTATTATGGGGGCGCTCTACAGATATGAACTTCTGAGAGAGCGACAGGTGTAAGGTGAAATTATTCGTACTTGCAACATGCACAATGGAGAGTATGTTTAAAACAGGGAAAACGAATTTTGCCAGTGCAGACGACATCAGCTTCTGAGAGTACAATGAATGAATTACCAAATACATCAAATGTAAAGAGAAAGTTATCTGATCGTTGTCGTACAATGTAGCCCTGAAGTCCAGGAAGCGAAAATGACCAAGCGGAGCTAGCATTTGTTTTGATAGATACCCATTGGAAGTAAGGCCAAGCTCTATACCCTATAACCCAAATGATGCACATTAATGACACACCAAAATAAAGGGAATTAAAAGTTTCTCTTTTATAACAATACCCAATATTAGCAATGTCTATTTAAATAGCCAGTATAATCAGTGAAGAGAACCGGATAAATTGTTTTTCTTTAAAAATCTAACCCTATGCAAAATACGAAACTGTACAGCGCTACCTAAAAACAAATATGAAAATGTGTGCAATTAATTGTCTTATTTTCATATCATCATGTATGATAGAGAGGTCTGGTTTAAAGAGACCAGGTTGCGAGTTCTATTATTAAAATAATATTGCTTATGCAATTAATGGATGTAACGAGCAGTATTTTGAAAGAAAATGGTGAAGTCAACGAAAACTAAACGAAAAAATGTTGATTGTTTTGTGGATCTACCGTGCAGACTTTCTCTTGCGGAAAACCGATGTGATCTCGATTTATTAATGTCACACTAAACAAAACTATCGCACCAAGACGCACTTTTTATCGTATTTGATAAGACGAGCCCATGGTCCTCAACGTGTGCAAATTTTATTAGTTTTAGCTATTCATTCAAGTTTTATTCTATTGACAATGAGCAACTGTATTATGTATAGCAGGTGAAATATCATTCCAATTGTTGGATATATGTCTTAGGGGATGATTACTGGGTACGAAAATTATACCGAATCTTAAGGTTTTATGCCGCTTTTTTTTTTTTTTTTTTTTTTTTTTTTTTTTTTTTTTTGTGACCGGATAAATGCATTATTTGATTTGGAAGGATGCTGTGGTTGCATACCTTTTTGTCAGTCGAGAGACCGGTATTTGTCGACATTATCTTAATACAAGAGGTGACGTTCTTTACTCTATAGGCTAAAAGTTTACATTTAAACCATGGGGGTGGGGTGCAAGATAATAACGCGTGGTAGGAGCAATGTAAACTGGTGTGTCAGCATTACAATAGTCTGCAGGAAGTTTAATAATAATAATAATAATAATAATAATAATAATAATAATTCTTTATTTAACGAGGGTAGATCAATTAAAATACATACGTATCTAGTTTCTCATGAGGCCCTCTGGTGCTTTCTATAATACAACTCACATGGGTCATGTATGCACATTTACTCATTTTAAATTAAATGTAAATTGTTATTTTAAATTAAATGTAAATTGTTATTTTAAAATTTTGCACTAATTTTCCTTAACCAAAGTCTGTTCAATCCTTACTATTGAATGCTCTGCACCTTAACTTAACTGTCACCAAGAAACTTCCAGACGAAAATTACCTACAATGGTGGCCATGTACTAAACCAGAGTCAAAAAAAGAGAAATCAATTAAAACTAAAGTTTAAAGTATTTGAGGTATATTTCATTAAAACTTTAAACAGAAGTGACTGCTCTAACTCATGTGGTCAACTAATTCCAGATCTTTGTTCCAGAATATTTAAATCTACATCGAAATTGTTCAGTCTTGGGTTTTGGCAAATTCAAGTGGTCATGTAAGGTCGACCGTAAAGCATATGGCCCTTGAATTTCATCAAATAGTCCTTTGATATATTCAGGCATATTACAATATATACATGTATAGAAAAAGTTCCGCCTTTTGAAAAGTTTCTGTCATTTATACGAAGCCATTTTAGTTCATGGAAAAGAGTCTTAGACGGTGTGTCAAAAGGAGTATCCAGAATTAGGCGAGCTGCTCTCTTTTGTATCATGTTAATTCTTGTTAAGCGACTCTTGATGAAGTTACCCCATATTGTCAAACAATGGTCTATAACTGGAAGGCATTGTAACACATTATTCTAGTTAGTATGGGTCGGCATTTCGTAATTTTACACAGGAATGTTAGTTTGCTTGGTAGAAATCTATAGACAGTCTATATGTTTGTACCACTTTAAGTCATTTTAAACTATCACTCCTGAAAGATTTTCTTCCATAACAGTTTCAGTGAGTTGCGCATTTATTGTCAGATTTAGCAGTTTCTCGTAAGCGGAGTGTTTCTTTGATGATTTTGTTTTATTTATAATCATTTCAGTTTGTTTTGACCACATCTAAATATTTATTGTATCGGAATCTAGTAGAGCTTCAACAGTAAATAAATCACTACCTGAAGCTGTTACAGTAGCATCATCTGCAAGTAAATCTGTTTCTGGATGCTTTTTCCACAACGGAAGGTCGTTTATGAAGATAAGAAATAGCAATGGACCTAAAACAGACCCCTGTGGAATACTGTGATTAATTTCCATTGAGCTAGAAGGAACATTATCAATTGCAATTTTTGTGATCTGTTGCATAGATGGGAGGAGAATCAGTTTATGGCATTAGTATAAAATTTATAAAAATTTTAGCTTAGACAAGAGAACATAATGATCGATTAAATTAAAAGCCTTCCTGAATTCCAGAAATAATACTAATGTTCGATTCCCCCTGTCGATGTCCCGAAGCCAATAGTCTGAGTTTTGTTAAAGCTGTTTGGCATGAATGACCCATGCGAAAAACTGATTGTTCTCTGCGGAAGAGTGAGAAATGTTTTGAAATAAATATATACTAACTTAGCAAAAGGTTACTCAAAGATTTTTGATGATATAGGGAGAATTGAAATAGGTCTGTAGTATCCTGTGTCCAAGATAGAGCCTTTTTATGTACTGGGGTTACTTTTGCTTGTTCAATTTATCTGGAGAAAAACAGAGATACTCTTGTTAACGATTTTAGCTTTATAATGAGATATTACAGGCGCAGTCTAGTGGATTTTTGTTTAACATTCAGTGTCATAAAGCTGCAGTATACATCATATTTACTTACAATAAATATAGAAATTTCAAAAGAAGGATTGGTGAGAACTTTCAGATTAACATAATCGTGAAGCTTTTGTAATCAATGGTCTCAGCGTTCTCTGTGACATCATTATTTTTTAAGTTCAAGGAAGATGTCTGCTATTTCATGTACACTTGTAGTTAAGTCTCCATTGTGGTCTAATTGAGTAGGCATACGATTTTTGTTTTGCGGAGGGGTTAAAATCTTCTAGATGCTACCATAATGTGTTTGTATTTGTAGCACTCCCATTGGTAGCTTGATTGTAATAGTTTTTCTTAGCTTTACGTATTAGACTGCTTGCTATGTTTCGCCACTTTTTATAGTTTTCCGAGTCCTTCACTCCATGAAACTTATCTCTTTTGTGTCTTGCTTGTTTTATCTCTTTGGTCATCCATTTCGGTTGAAGTTCATATTTAACACGCATGGTTTTACAAGGAGCATGATTGCCTAATACATGGATAAAAAGTGACCAGGCATAAGCATGTCTTCTTTAGCTGGTAATAAGAATGATAAAGACTATACTTAAGTTTTTGCATCCTGAATTTATTCTAATTGTAATGTATAAGTTAGTTCTGCAAATCCAAATTACATGAGCTATATCATGGGTTCTAAAACTTGATTACACTCCTTGAAACTGTACTGTAATTTCTACATATCCACCTGCAATAACATTCTCCTTACTGCACTCAAATGAAATGAACGTGATATTCCATAGTGTCTTTTTATAATTTCAATTGAAAAAGTTCGTATTTTTCCCCACATGATGATTCCAAATATTCAAACAGAACAGAAACACACATACAGCTGAGTCAAGACGCGTCCCTTTCTGCTCAGATCACATGTACTTCAACAGCTAAAAGACCCAGTGCATAACTAGCGGAATTGAGAGGAATCGACACCCACCCCATCCCCAGTCCATCCATTCCAGACCAACTGAAAAAGCTGTTGCCATGCGCGTTCATTCCCAATATGACTCTAAATTTCAAGTAGACCAAAACAAATATTCTTTATGAAACGAATCGGAATAGGCTATGTCTGTGTCAAGTTT
>JAECUM010027440.1:0-45662 GCA_016617855.1 Megalonaias nervosa
GCAGAGAGAGAGAGAGAGAGAGAGAGAGAGAGAGCAAAAGACCTATACCCCTCTTAGATGTTTCTGCAATACCAACAACGTATGCAATAAGTTCGATGAATTTATAGCAGTAATTTAGAATGAGCTCTATTTACAGACAGAACGTACGGACAGACAGAAAAAGTGAGTCATTGAAACAGAAACTAAAAGTTGCTCTATATTATGTTATACATAATGATTTTCCGTTTTTGGTGAGAACAATCCCTGATTCCGGACCAGCCTGTTAAGTAAGAAATAAATAAATAAATAAATAAATAAATAAATAAATAAATTTTAAAGAAAGTGTGTACCATTTTGTCAGTATAGTTGGAATGAGATTGCTAGAACGATAAATAATAAATACGATTGCTCTCTCTCTCTCTCTCTCTCTCTCTCTCTCTCTCTCTCTCTCACGAGCGTGCGCGTGAGATACGACAAGTTAACCAGTGTTTGTTGGTAGAATAGGGGCAATGATCAATATAACAGCGCCATCTGTTATCATAATAAGTCATTTCAGCAATCCCCCATTATAACAGCAGATGGCGTTGATTGCAATATTCCAACCTGCATTGTACTAACATCTTAGTTTTAACTTTCATTGTGCAACATTGTAGCTTCTACTATGTTGTGTATTTTTACTGTTATGGTGTTTAATATGTAATCAAACTGTCAGAATGCAACGAGGAGACTTAGAAAATATGCACATGGAATTTGATGACATGAAATGGCAGTATTCTAATATCACGCATATGCGGGATATCAAATTTAGAAAGAGTTATTGGCATATGTAAAGATACAATCTTGAATATACATCTAACATAAAAAATGAAGGAAAAAAAAAAAAAAAACACCCTCAATAATGCAGAAAAGAATTTTACATCTTACATGTACAATAATAGAATATAAAATGCATAGAATTATGGCGTTCATCCCTCTCCATAAATAATAGTTGTGTTACTCATTCACCTGTATATATCACCGTAATAACTATCGAGCATGGCTAGAGTCAGCTGTAAATACATCATTGAAGATATGAGAGGGGCGTAAAAGCACTTCACGGCTGACGGATAAACACTACACATGTCCGACTGAACTAAATGTCGGTCGGAACTTGATGTACTGAACGTATTGCGACTTCTTTGCGTTGCATAAAGTATGGTGAGTACCATATAACAGGAGTGGCTGACGCATACCCTGCTAGTAATAGGGTGTTTTCTCTTAACTTATTGATATATTATTCATTACTGTGAGAAGGACTATTTATTCTGGTGGCGCAGAGCATATACTACTTTGTGTTGTCAACTATTTTGCGGATATCTAGAAAAACAAAATGGCCCAATCGAAGCAGGACACTGCATACTTGCCATCTCCACGTCTAAATGATGGCTTGACGGCTTTTTCCTTGACCCTGTACAAATTGTTCATGGAGGACGAGGAAAACATTTGTCTGTCCCCTTACAGTGTGTGTGCAGCCATGTTACTGGCTCATTTAGGGGCCAAAGGAGACTCTGAAGCGCAAATAAGGAAAGCTCTTGGACTGGACCAAATGGAGGTAGAGGTGATACACAAGGAATTCCAAAAGATGAGAAAGGTTCTGAATGCGAAAACTGCTGATAGCACGACACTTGCCATTGCTAATCGTATTTTTGCCAAAATGGGGTTATCTGTACGAAAGGAGTATACGGAGAAGTCCCTGCTTTATCACGGTAGCGAGATGGAGTGTTTGGACTTTGCTGGAGAGTCTGAAAGGTCCCGACTTCGTATAAATACCTGGGTTCAAGACCAGACTCGAGACAAAATCAAGGATTTGCTTCCAGCTGGGAGCATTGATTCTCTGACCCTTGTGGTCCTGGTGAACGCCGTGTACTTTAAGGGAGACTGGGACTCCAAATTTGACCCCAAAAGAACGGAGAAAAATGATTTCTATATTTCCACAGCTGAGACTGTGAAAGTGGATATGATGCAGGCTACGAGGAAGTGTCATTTCCTTAAGAACGATGAGCTGAAGTACTCCGCTCTTATGTTACCGTACAAGGACGGGAATCTTTCAATGGTGATTGTGCTTCCATACGAAAAAGATGGGCTTAAGAGCGTTGAAAGGGCGGTTAGTGCAGATGCCCTTGGTTCCTTTTGTGAAGATCTGGCACATGGTGGCAGACCTGAGGTCATCATAACACTGCCAAAGTTCAAGATGGAGATCACATATGTTCTGACTAAGACGCTACCGAAGCTCGGAATATCCGACATTCTACAGTCAACAAAAGCCGACTTTGGCGCCATGTTGGATGGACATCCAGATGTATTCATCAGTGACGTCATCCACAAGACATTCTTCGAAGTAAACGAGGAAGGGACGGAAGCCGCTGCCGCTACTGGTATGATGATGAGATGTATGGCAATGCCGTTGCCTCCAGAGGAATTCATTGCCGATCATCCATTCTTGTTTCTGATACGGGACAATGACACGGGGGCCATTCTCTTTATTGGGCGCTACGCAAGGCCAGCACAATAAAGCTGCAAGACCATGGATCAGTGAACTAAATGTCTGTATCCTAAAAATTTTTAACACACAATAACTCTTCGGCTGAATTACTAGTACACTTAATTTTGGGAACGAAAAAAGCGTGAACAGTTCCTGTTACATTTTATCAGATTGGAAATATTTATTGACTACATATACGGTGTCTTACAAATAGATAAATATATTCAGTTAACTGCCAATAGAGTACACAAGTTTTAATATTTATTTTTAGTTTGACAGTATCAAACAATTATGATATCAGTTTTGAACTGACCCGTTAGACATGAAATTGTAAAGTGAATTGTTTCTTTGACATGAAACTGTAAAGCGAATTGACCCATTAGCCATGAAATTGTAAAGTGAATTGTTCCTTAGACATGCAGTCGTAAAGTGAATTGACCCCTTAGCCATGGAATTGTAAAGTGAATTGTTCCTTGAACATGAAATTGTAAAGTGAATTGACCCCTTACACATGAAATTGTAAAGTTCAGGTTACCCAACCGTAACATCAGTGACTTAGGATTTAATACGTGAATACTATGGGGTGAAAACATCTGCGCATATGCTGCCATGTATGTTTATAGGGGTTGTTCAGAGCATGTTTCAAAATGGTTTTGAAGTTTGTTTTCTTGAAGTTTTAGAACCCACCCACCCCCATCCCCACCCTGCACAAAAAAAATGAATTTCTTGTTCTTGTGGTATTTAATCAAATATTTTACATATTGCATTAAAAAATAGGCACTTTTATGAGTTTCAATAACTTGCAATGTATAGCGTCTGCATTGCTCCGTTGAAGTAATGTGATCCAAATACATGGCGCAGCGACCAGAACCTTAAGGGCTATTGGTAATACGAACTGGTTCAACTGATGGATGGGTCTGGTATAGTCAAATATCACGTTTTGTAGGTAATGAGTTTAAACTTATATATTATTAACTTTAAATTAAAACTCATTAAATGTTCAGGGGTAATCTGTTTTAAAGAAAATGTAGGCAGATCAATACTGTATTTAACGTGCAATCGATCAAGGCATTGAGATAGTATTGAGCAATTGCATTGTAATTATCTTATTGCATGAAGACTAAGCAAGATCCAACGAGCGTTACATATTTTTCATATCCATTGGACCTTACAATGCACGTAGCAAGCATCACGATGCCAGGTAATGGGGATGCCATATTAGTCTTTCTTCCAGTAAACCCGGTTCCATGACTGAGTCATATTACACGCATACCTGTACCCGATGGCTATCAAATTTTCCATATCGAAGGTACAGTTCTGGTCGGTACTGACAATAGCAAATAGAATTTATAAACATTCCTGAAATACATACTATAAAATGATTTATTTGCCTGTTTACATTTTACTTATTTTCATCTCATCTTTCACCGCATGTAACTATCTAAATATTAATCCGCCAAAGTTTATATCTTCTGGTATCATCGGTCTTTCGTTCTTAATATCCGTCTGAAGATAATGTAACGTAATTGCTATTAGCTGCTTTTCCTAAATAAACCTTGTATGTATGAATATTGAATTTGATTGCAGGTATAAGAACTAGTGTAGTTGTAGGATGCGTTTTCGCTAGTGGGTGTGAAAGTACTTCCGCAAAACAAGTGTGTCAAATTAAGAAAATGACAAATTTTAACAAAATTCCAAAATAATCATGTTCAATTTCTCCAAGTTGTGTTTAAAATCCACTTTTCCTTGCCACAAAATGGATTGTTCATAACAGCTATTGACATTTTTACTAAATACAGACTCCATATTGTTATTCACTACATCAAAAGTCTGTGGACAGAAAGGTATGGAATTTATATGTTTATTATAAGTTATTCTTTCACACTCGTTGCTAAATGGCGCATGATACTTTACTGAAAGAAATGGGACATCACTATTATCATAATTTTAGCAATTTCATCACAGTCGGAGTACCATACCCCACACACCTGTGCTGTACTATGCATTACCGATAGCTCTTAAGTCAAATGGCGTTATGTTCGATATTCTAAAGTTTCAAATTTTATGAATCGAATGCATTATTATCTCAAGGCTGGTTACATTTGTAAAAATGCTCATTTGTTTATAAAGTGCATTGAGTTAAAGTATATTTGTATATAATTATATCAAGAAACAGTCTCCTTACTGTGACCTCTGGAATTGCCTTTCATACGTTAATATCCCTATGTCTATCGTTTAGTTTGTCAGCGAGGTTTGTATTTCATTTCAAAGTGTTTGCATTTCTCCTAATGTCTAATAAGGTATAAAATAACCGCAGTTAGGTTTAGGCACCTTCAACTTCATGTTATAACAACTTGTTGAGATCTCAGCTCAAGTATGTTGTGTCTGCGATATAATTTTACAGCTCCTGGTAGGTGACACTGTAACGAGAGAGAGAGAGAGAGAGTGTGTGTGTGTGTGTGTGTGTGTGTGTGTGTGTGTGTCTCGGTATATTCACTGTCGTGTGATGAATTTGCATTGCTTGTTCGCCTCAACGACGGAGAAGAGAAAAATTGTACTAATAATGTACTATATCTTCACTTCATCTTAACCAGTATTCCATGCCAGATCCAAGGCAACAATTCTGAGCGGGTTTCTTGGTACCTTTATGGAGGGAGCTAGGGAAGCTACCTTGCAATAGTTCTACCTACTGACTCACTTCGGGGTTACTGTTTTGTGTTAAACTCAATCACAGTTTATTAGCTCTATTGGCCAGAGACCAGGAGATCTTGTGGGATGGCTTTTGTCCGTCATCTGTCGTCCAGAATCCGTCCGTCCGTTAGCACAAGTTGTTATCTTTACTTCTAAAAAACTAGTTGAAGGATGTCAATTTACACACATATACATCGCAAGTCTAATAGCTCCGAATGAAAATGGTGCTACTCAGACATCTGATACGGCCACCAAAGCAGCCATTATGATATCTTGTTATCGCTCCTCCACCTGAGCAGGAAGTCATATAAACATGGGGTTTTCGCAAAAAGATTTCCTATAATGTCTAGTTGGTCCTTAAATGAAAATGGTTTCGATCGGACATTCAATATGGCTATCACAGCTGCTTTCTGGAATCTAATCTTGGTATCGCTACTCCACCTGAACGGGTGGTCATAAAAAAA
This sequence comes from Megalonaias nervosa, assembly GCA_016617855.1. Classification (NCBI taxonomy): domain Eukaryota; kingdom Metazoa; phylum Mollusca; class Bivalvia; order Unionida; family Unionidae; genus Megalonaias; species Megalonaias nervosa. The sequence goes on from JAECUM010027440.1 coordinate 5,656, forward strand.
AGTTATCGGCATTCGGAAAATATCATGGTCTTTCCGTTTTGCTTTCATTGATAATAAATGTAACATATTTGCTTCGGCAAGAGAAACGAAGAATATCAGTTTCTTTTAATATTATTAATTTAATGATTCTTCACGAAGTAAGCTTTCACGAAAAAGCAATTTCTTCTCAAAGATACTGTCTTTTATCACGAAGATTTGTCAGACCAATTCTTTTACGTAAAACGAATGCCCCGTTGCCGAACATGGCAAAAACTGAATAGATTTTTCATAAAGATACATGTATGTGTGAGTTTCATATCAGTGCAATTGAATTTGGCTAGAGTGAGCTGTAAATAAGTCACTGGATATTTGAGACAGAGCTCAATAGCACACGGCGTCACATGAGACAGTCATTACATACCTCTGGCTATCAAGTGACGATCGAAAATTGAACTTTTGAACTATGACTACCGCCCAAAAAGTATCTGCTATATATAAAGTATGGTGATTACAATATGATACCAACAGTTACTGCATATCCAGCGGGTATACAGATGTTTTCCGATTTATTTTTTGAAATGGTGTTCATCATTGAAGGAAGGGCGATCAATACATTTTCTGTTTACATTGAAATGGTACTGATTTCAGTCTTTGTTTTCAGCTATTACATGGGGCCCTGAGTGGCTGATTGGTCTATAGAGCTCGCCTTACCAATCACTGCCATCACACCACAAAATGTAGATATGTGAGATGTTACGAGTCTATGCTCTTAAAATAAGCAACAGAAAAGAGTGAAAGACAACAAGCTTTGTAAATTTTAACAAGTAATTTATTTCCCTAGAATACAAAGTGAAAATGAGAAAAAGAACTTATGGTATTGCGAATTAAATCCAAAATAATCCAAGAATTAGATCAGACACAAGTCCTAGTAATTTAAAGTCCTGAATAAAATTCAGTACAAGTCCCGAAGAGATCCAAAACTAAAGGCGATGACGTGCCTGTTATAGCCTACGGAGTGCTGATGTGTCAACATTCTCTTGTTGAATCACATAAATATTATTCCAGGTTTGAATTCAGTAAATATTCCACTGAATGTCTTTATCCAAGAATTTTATCAGAGTACTTTTGTATTTCCTGAGAAAATAATCACTTGAATTCAATAATTTGAAGAAAATAAAATTCAGCCCCCCAAAAAACTGGTCACAACATAATACAACTTGAAGGTGCTAGATATTAAAGCACGACTGACTAAATCCTCACAATCACAAGATTCTCTGCTTGACCTCAGGTCACAATTAGCATTTCCTAAAAAAAAACTTTACCTAATGGAACATAACCTTCTGGAATGATCTAATGAGCATTGTTTACTTACAACACAATAACCTGTAAAATTCACTTAGGAATCTCCAAAACCCAACCCAAATCAACATATTTATTCCTTTTCGTTTACCTGAATAATAATCCTGATATTAAGCTCATACACATAGAGAATAATTTAGCTATGTATTAGTTGTTGACATAAATGAAATAAATTTTTTTAAAAAAAAAAGTAAATCAGGTCAAGCAGAAATGAATTCAGTTTTGGACAAGGTCAAGCCAAGCATGCAATGTTACATTACGATAGCAGGTAATGAAATAATTTTTTTTAAAAAAACTAACAAATAAACAATTAAATTAAATATATATGACAGATAGCTTGCCAGTATCATCCCTTGGGGTTGTCAGGGATCTTCCTCCACCAATTATACTGGCCACAATGTATCGCCTATCGTGTTCTGAGAAATGGCGTTATACCCAATACAAAAGAAACAAAAACTATTTCGTTTAGATGTCTGCAAATACACAATGGCCCAATCAAAGCAGGCCCGCCATCTCGTCGTTTACACGAGGGTTTAACGACTTTTCTTATTAAAACTTCTTTTACTGTTTGTAAAAGATGGAAATTCATATCTCTGTCCCTTTACAGCGTATGTACAGCCATGTTGCTGGCTCGTTTAGGGGTCAAAGAAGACCTTGAAGCTCAAATAAGGACAGTTCTCGGTCTGGACCGGATGAAGGTACTGCTAGTACACCTGGAATTTCCAAATATGAGAAGGTTCTGAATTGGAATACTGGATTGGACACTCGCAATTGCTAAAGGCATTTTGAAAGGAGTATATCTAGAATTCCCTTTAGCTGGTTAACCACTAGTAACTACCTGCGTTTAATCTATCTATCTATCTATCTATCTATCTATCATAATGTTTATTTGTAATACAGGCCACTGGTCCATGAAACATATACATACATCACGCGGCACAAAACGATGTTTTAGTGCGTAACAAAAGAACATCTTATCAAATGAAAGTGTTCTACACGAAAGTGATCCTTATTGCATGTTTCGAATTGGGTGATATACAAGTATACATTACATAGTAACCACCCAAACTAATTTAAAGAGAACCCTAAGACCTGCATGGAGCAAGTTTTGTGATATTGGACAAGATTCTTTCGTAACAGGAATCGTTGATAAAATGGTTTCTCTTATCTTTAAGGCTTTTATAGTAAACATTGCTAACTTAATCAGAATTTTACTAGTATTATTTTGTGTAAAAGTCCTAAATATTTCTAAAGTCGGACTTTTGTTTACGAAGGTGGGTAAATATTTTCTTCGTAATTCTACATATAACGGACAAACAGTAATAAAATGGAATTCACTTTCGATATTAACGTTACAAATCTAACACATCTTTCTTCATAATAAATATTTTCATATCTTCCTGTGTTACCTCTGATTAGCAAGTTCCCCTCTCTGAGCACAGTGATTATATAACAAAACTCGCTATCTCCTAGCAATCTAGATCTCTTTGACAAGTGAATTCTTCTCCCAATGACTCAGAAACGCAGTCTTTCCATCGACTTAATCTCATCCTGTAGCTTTTGTCTAAAAATATCTTCACATCTCTGACTAAACAATCTAAGACATATTTTCATCACTTATGCACTAGGTACACCAAATATTGCCAAATCCAAATTTAAATAGAAGCTTTCAAACATTGTTAGCTGTTATATATACTTAATTTCAGTGCCGCATTAAACCCGGTGGAGGCCCCTAGGCAATCGAAATCTCGGGGCCCCCCTTGCAAATTATCTGCTAATACTTTCAAGATCAAATCAATTCAATATTATTTTGATCCGTTGTCGCGGGAGCCCCTAAAAGGTGTGGGGTCCATAGGCTAGTGCCTACTCTGCCTATTGGATAATCCGGCACTGCTTAATTTACATTGTTAGTTTTTGTTTATTTATTTTTTATTTCATTATCTCAATCTGAGTCTTGAACTTCGGAAATTCCTTATGAATTTTCCGATCTACCTGGTGTTTACTAAACATTTTATATTATAATTTTAGTAACAGACTTCTAATTATAATTAAGATTTTATTTTGTAAACAGTATGAACCTTACAGAAGGCTAGTTTCCATTAGATATTTTGTTTTATAGAAAACGTCAATTGTGACCTGAGGTCAGGCAGAAAACTATATAATCTTGTTACTGGAAACGTTTTAAATGCTTTAAGATCTTGCAGAATCAATTTTGTAATATTGTTGTGTCCAGAAGTTCAGTTAGGCTGGAATTTATTTCTTCAAATTATTTAATTCAGTGATATTTTCTCTGGAAAAAAAAAAACCCGAGTGCTCTTAAAAAATAATATTCTTGGACAGAGACATTCACTGGGATTCATAATGAATTCAGACCTAGAATTATATTGCTGTGTTTCAGCAAACGACTGTTGGTACAACACCACAATAGAGGGTACCACAGACACATCAACACTTTCAGCGTTGGATTTAATTTGGATTTCTACTAAAGTTTATTCAGAACTTTTATTATTAGGATTTGTGTCTATAATTCTAGAATTATTTTAGGATTTAATTCGCAAGACCGTAAATTTCTTTTTCATTTATTTTCACTCTGTATTCTAGTGAAGAAAATCAAGCGTTAAAAATGTTACTTATTTTAAGAGCACAGACTCCTAACATAGACCAGCAATCACCCCACCCATCCCACCCCCACCCCGCCTTATAACTGTAAATTGTATCATTGTTTATGATTTCTGTCTTCTTGCATTTTGAATTCCTAGCCAATATTTTGAAAACACGTTTATATCGTATACTCTGCATACTAATTCTTCCTAATCCATTATATACAAATGCATTTTAAGTAGACTTAGATGTACCAAGAATATATTTACGAAATGATAAATCAGCTTTCTCAATATCACTGGCGTCGAAAAACCCCAAAACCTCAGCCCCATAGATAAGGATGGGAGCTATCTTCGAGTCAGACAGACGAAGCAGTCTAGTTACGGGTAATCTGCCACATTTTGAAAGACTTTGCTTCAGTATATGTATAACTATGTATAACCTTCAGCGGATGCAATATATAGTTTTCTGACACATATACCAAGAGATGTGCGAAGAAAATATGCATTCTAAACACTTATAATATGATTCAATATTTACCTCTTTATGGTCATGGTACCACTTTTCGTAACTTCTGAGATAACCTCCTCTGCGAAATACAACCACTTTTGTTTTTTCCATATTCACTTTTAGTTTCCACTTTAGGCAATATGTATGCAGCCTATTTAACATATTTTGCAACTGGTGAGCAGTGTTAGCAAAGACAATTAAATCGTCTGCACACAAGAGTAAAATTAGTTATAAGGTTTCTTCCGACACTACTCTGGTTTTTTTTCAGCTAAAAATGGTTTCAAATCGTTCAGAAATAAAGAAAAGAGAAAAGTCGATAAAACACAACCTTGGCGTACTCCCAAAAAACAATTAAACACATCGGTAAGAGGTAATAGGATTGTTGAACTTAACACATGGTTTCACATCATTATAAATTGCCCTGATGATTCTTCACATTTCTCCACTAATATTTTCACTAACTAGGTTTTGGTACAGTAAACGTCTCTCTATCGTATCAAAGGCTTCTTCAGAATCAGTAAATACTGTAGAATATATCGCTCTAAGTCTGGCTTGCTCTTCGACCAATAATTCGCTTTCGTCCACCGATTACTTTTACCTATTATTTAAAATAGATGTAAACACTTTGCTTAATACAGGTATTAGACTAACGTCTCTGTAATTGGAGGGTTCATTTGCATCCCCTTTCTTCAAAATTGGTATGATGATAGCCGTTGACCAATATTCTGGATAATATCCAACATCGAATAGTTTATTAAATAATAATGTTAATATTGGTGCAATAATGTTGCCCTACATATAAAGAAATCGCTAGATAAAGCGTCTAGTCCCCTAGCCTAGTCCCGTAGCTTTATGTTTTAGTTTACTCAACGCTAGGCGAACCTCCTCTTCAGTAATTATTCTATCTAAAGTCGCATGAAATGGCTGAATGTTTTTCATTTTCTTGTATCAAGTCAACAGAACTGGAAAAATTAAACAATTCTGAAAAATATTCATACCAGGCTGCAGGCATGAGTAGTAATGGGGAACGAAATAGGGACTACGGGGACTTAATGTTAAAAATGGGTGTTTTCCCTATAGTGACAAAGGGGATTTTAACATGGGTGGGACTGTCTAGGGAAAATGGGAATTTAACATAGGTTGGGACTATTGATGGTTGGGACTGTATAGGAACAATAGAAATTTAACATAGGTTAGGACTATTGAGGGACAAGGGGATATGTATAGGGACTGTCCAGGGACAAAGGGAAATGTATAGAGACATAGACAGACATAGAAACATATACAAACAACTATACCATGCAAAGACAATTTTGTTTTAGGCAAATTGAGAATATACATCTTTTCGAGACATATGAGTGGCCCTGAAAAGGGCCGTTTAGCTTTCTTCCACTTTCTCTCCTCCGTTCTTCTTCTCCACCAGCACCTCATCTTTTGCATGATATTTTTCGTTTTCTTTTTCTCATCTTTGTCCTCTTCCTCCTCCTCTTTTCCTCTTCTCATTCTCCTCCTGTTTCATTAATTTCTCATTGTGTGCTCTCATCTGTTCTTTTTCATCCTTGTCCTACTTTTCATCTTTTTCCTTTTTTCATTTCCCTTAATCTTTCTTTGGCTTTCCTCAAATTATATTTTTTCCATCTTGACGATGTGGGGGCTATAACATCCATACTCCATTCTGACTAACGTTTCTTCCACCATCTCTAAATCATCCACCACCTCTTGCAACTGTTGTATGTTGTCTAGGTTATCGTTCACCATCTTGGATTATTCAGTGTTGAATGGCGCGATTGACGAACGCAACACATGATATATACCTCAAACACGGACGTGAAGGAAAACACTCTTACACTAACTACACATATCACATACCAAACAATCCATAGAGATAATAGTGCTGACCTAAAATATTTTTTTTTATACAAATCTACACACTATTACCAATACAATATATATATATATATATATATATATATATATATATATATATATATATATATATATATATATATATATATATATATATATATATATTTCCTACTAAGACATTGTGAAGAAGAAATTTTTTTTCCCAAAAAGACATACACAAACCATCACCTACAATTAAACCAGTCAAGTGAGTTAGTGTTTATTCTTATACTACACCACTTTCACACAAAACAAACACTCATTAGAGTAGGGACAATGGTTTTTTCTTATGGGAAAACACACACACACACACACACACACACACACTATTACATCAGCAAAGGAGTTAGTGTTTATAGTCACACTACTCTACTTTCACACAAAACAAACACTCATTAATTTAGGGACATGGGTTTAATTTGTTAAGGTAAAGACACACACACACACACACACACACACACACACACACACACGCACAAACATATGATTGGCAACTTGATCAGTCTCTCTTTTCTAGAGATCTGGTTAGCTCTGAGAAGGGTTGTTTATGTTAAACTCCAGTTGCACCTGTCAATGATTACATCTCCCAAGTCTGGCACCACACACGCAAAGTCGGCTCCAATCCTGCTCCCAATTGATTTGTCTTGTTGGGAGCGCAGATGCGAGTTGAGTTACTTCACTATCTCATTCCTCAGTTTGAGGGATAGTAAAAACTTGTTCCCTCCTTCTTCTATTCCACACCAGTAGATGCTGTGGTCTCGTTACTTGCTGTGGGCGCTGAGGCTCCCACTCTTGCCGCTGCCTCTCCAAAACTTCGTCCCAATTCTCAATCTGAAGGACAGCGGGTGTTGGTGGTGGTAGTATTGGTGGTGCTTGGCTTTTTGGCTGTGTCCTCACCGCAGGCTTCACCTCACACGTTTGTTTTAAACGAAGTATTTATAGACACACTTCTATCCCTTGGTTTACAATGACACTAACAGGCAAACACATATACACAAATTTGGCAATAGAGTAATATCGATTTTCTAGAAATTTTGAGTAGCCCTGAAAAGGACTGTTTTGTTTGTTAAGAGTTTTGGCAATTTCTCTTAACGCCTGGGATTACATTCCCGTCTCACTGAAGGTTTTCCAACAGGATACGGCCTGCTTCTGCGAAAGGAGAAGGATAACTCCTTGGTATCCACACGACACTCCACAAATTCTCTTTCTGGCTCCTGCTGCTGTTGTGCTGCTACTGTTGCTGTTGCTAGTTCTGAAGTCTGTATTTTTCTGTCCACTCTTCTTGCTCCTTTTTAAATTCTTCTATAAAGACCTCTTCTATCAGGTGTTGTGCCACTTTAAGCATCCTGACATTCTCTATTTCTCCCGGCTTTGCATCATGTTTAGCCTGACACGATGTAAATTGACGTGGGCTTCGTTCAGCTTAGCTAATTTGGCAGACATGTTTATCTGTTGACGAGTCAACAATTGATGGCCAGACTTGACTTTGACTTTAGAATTAAGGCTGCGTACGCCCATTGGGCATGTGCGACCGTTTAAAGCCTGTATGGCAGGCTTTTAAATGTTCCTAGGGGAGGGAATGTAAGCCACCTCTCCTAGGCTTTAATGCACTCATTGAGTGCTTCTAAATGGGCAGTCAGGCAGCGAGACGGTAATTGGAGTGTCCCATGCTTGCCTGATGTTTGGCTTATGAGTGGGAATGGACCCATCACGCGCTCATATTTCAGTCGTTGATCTTTCGCTAGTGTTTTGAGTGGGATTTGAGACACGCACTCAGGTTTGGCTATGAGTGTTGTATGCGTGCACTGTACGCTATTAAATAAATGTCTGGCCGAGGGAAAGGCGGAAATAGGAAGGCGCCAGACGCCACCGGAAAGCACCCGAGACTTCAGGGTTGCTGGTTCGAAAAAGGGTCTTGCACGAATTTTGAATGTTCACTACGATTAAGCCGAAAGAGATAGAATTTGGAATATATTCTGTGCTGTTTTGAGTGCTTGGTACCTCGGATGTCAGCCTAAAGTAGGTGGTTTATGTTTTTGTCCCCTTGTGCGACTGGCCCTGATGGTCCTGGGCTTAGACCACCTTATATACTCTTTTGGTTTGGGGGCCTATGTAACCTACCTTGCTTTTTAGAGGGCCTAACGGTCTTTAGTTGTTGAACATGTTTTTGTTGCCGGATCTAAACGTAAATACTTTTTGTTTGCCACCTTGTGCGGCGGGGCCTGATGGTAATTGGGATTTGACCACCCTATATGAAGCTATTTGGGGTCATACAGTAGTTCATATAACTGGTTTACGTTGCCACTTATTATGGCAGGCCCTGATGATCCTGGAGTTCGGACCATCTCATAGCGTCTAGGTTTTAAGGGTCATACTTGATTTATTATGGCTGACATCTTTGGTAGTGAGGTTTCGTAGAATGTGTTAGTTAGTTGAGAGACTGAGCACGAGATAGTGGTAAATAAAGAGAGGTTTTCTTTTTTTCTTTTTTTTTTTTTATATGGAGACAGGTTGTTTATGGTGGTTTTGGATGTGTACATGGGTTATTTGACTTATACGAGTGTCTCCTCTGAGTAATCAGTTTGCAATGTACGGAGACACCCGCATAGTTTTTGTTTCCTATTTTAATTTTAAATATATTATTTGAGTGTATCGTGCACTACTTAAATGCAAAGTTCTATTTTAGTTTAAACTTATATGAGTGTCTCCTCTGAGTAATCAGTTTTCAATGTACGAAGACACCCGCATAGTTTTTGTTTCCTATTTTAGTTTTAAATATATGTTTTGAGTGTTACGTGCATTACTTAGTTGTAAAGTTCTATTTTAGTTTGAACTTATACGAGTGTTTCCTCTGAGTAATCAGTTTGCAATTTTCGGAGACACCCGCATAGTTTTTGTCTATTGCTTGAGTGTTTTATGAAATATTAAGTTGTTAAGTCCTATTTTTGATAGCGCCTTATTATATGTTGTTCTTTAGTCCAGATTCGTTTAAGAAATTAATGTTTTGTACGTTAGATTGGTATTTGGGTTGTTTTTTCCTATTAGTTCTGGGTAGGTTGTTGGGGATCCAGTTTCTTTTTGGGCTATTTGTAGATTTATTCTGGCTTGTTGATATTGTGGGCAGTTATTAAAGACATGTTGTAGATCCTCTATGATATGGCAGTGATAGCAGTTTATGGTTGTGGGTTTTGGACCCAAGTGTCTTGCAAAACTGCTTGCAAGTTTTGTTTTGGCCAATAATATCCGGTTTATGAATTTTTGGTCTAAGCTGTTTATAATTGGTGGTTTTATGGATCTGTTGACTTCATTTAGGGTGGAAAATAGATTTCTACCTTTGGGTGTGGCATCCCATGTCTCCTGCCATTTTTGGTTAATGTAATTTTCAGCACTATTTAAGATTTCTTTTGTGATGTATTTGAGTGTGGTAGGGATTGGATCGCTTAATTTGCTTTTTGCGACTCGATCTGCTTGTTCATTGCCGAGGATTCCTATGTGAGACGGTATCCACATAAATTCTACTGTATGTTCTCTGGTGGATAGTTCTTTTAGTAGGTGATAAGCCTCGGCAAGGAAGTTTTCTCTTGTTTTAGTGTTTTTGTTTTTAATTGATGTAATTAAACTAAGTGAGTCGCTTATGATAACTGATTTTGGGGCGTTACTATTTTTGATCCATTTTAGTGATTCGATAATTGCCCAGAATTCTGTTTTCATTCATTCTGACTGATTATAGTCGCGTATTGCTCTCGATCGGCTTATGCGATTGCTTTAGGCCTTAGGCTGGGCGACAGTCCCTTTAAGAGGGCGTTTGGCTCCGAGCTGGGCGTTTCTGCATCTTGCCTCGTTATCCTATCAATGTGGGCGCACCTACATCGCTCCCAAACGGCAGACCCACCACCAGGTCTCCCACCCCGGCCGCAACCCCAACACAACCCGTCACCAAAGATCAAGTCCACCCTGCTTTATCTCAGCCGGGCAGACTTCGATCAAATCCTTACCAATGGTGCCTACTGGTGTCCCTATACCAACTTTGTGTGAGCCACCTGTGCAATTGACCGAATGTTACAGAGTTGTGAATTTAGAATATATTCTTATGTTGGAATTTTGCGTACTGAGCGTATTTATATGGGCCGAAAAGTTTTCCAATCAGCTGGATGTGAGCCATCCGTTACACTTTAGCACCGCTTAGATATTGTTGGTTGCGGATTTTGAGCAGCCGTCTAAAAGGATCATGATTGCATTGTGGTGGTCTTCGAAAGCCAAACTGAAGACTTTAGTTGTGTTTCGTGGGTCAGCAGGCAGAGCCGTCTGGACTGTCCCTTGCCTTTGAACTTGTCCGTGTCGGGGGGGGGGGGATTATAGGACAGCAGGTGGGGTGTGTCCTGGACTGTCCCTTACTTTTGATTCGATACAACCACTTTTATGCCGGGGTCATGGTGGGAAGTCTTTGCTCGACATGAGCTTGTCGAGGTCAGGATCGCACCCAGGTATTGCTAGTATGTCTGCCCTAGCTCCTGTTTGATGTTCCCAGCTAGGTGGTTTATGTGGGGGGGGGGGCTGGGGTTTGTGGGGTAGCAGGTAGAGCTTCCTGGACTATCCCTTGCTTTGATGTTTGTCTGGCAATTTTGGTTGAATAGTTATTTATATCTTTTCTGTCTGAGCAATCTGGTTAGTTATATCTTTTCTGTATGGCAATTTTGGAGAGTTATTGGATCTGGCCTCTGCTGTTTCTTCTCTCCCCAGCAAATTTCGGTAGTTATTGACGTCATTCCTCTGCTCCTTCTTCTCTCTCATAAATATTTCTCCTTGTCTTCTCTATTCAAGTCTTCTTTATTTTGCTTCCGCTGGTTGTCAGTATTTTCGTATGTTCCTTCTTGGGATGGTTTCTTCTTTATTTTCTGCATCCGTGAGCGCTGTTCCTGTTTTCGTTGCTGTTAATCCTTCCTTTTCATGGTGTTTGTTCAGCTTAGTAGTGTCCGTCAGTGTGTTAGTGATGTTGGTAAATTAGTGTAATTTAAAGTATAGTTAATTCTCTGACGACCGAACCGTTTATATGTGTCAAGCGCGGACGCGATAGAAAACATCCCTGCTATTTTATTTTGTTTGGAACGCTATAACTCATCTAATGTAGAGGGATAGAGAGAAGTGAAAGAGCATATATCTTTATACGCTGTCCATATTTTAAAACAAACCACAGACACATTTTTTTTTTCTTCCAAAATACATTTTTATTCAACCAACAAATAAATAACAATAAATACAATATCAACAAATGTTTTTTAACAACAAATTATTGTCAGGGTTGACAATGTTGTGAAGTCAAGTTGGACGTCCACCGATGGAGGTCATGAGGCCATTGATGTACATTACGTTTCCTAGCTAAAGACAAGAGATAACCATAATGGACACAAAACCATCTATCTACTTTATTATCGTTTCTAGAAGAGTCACGATCAAAATAAGTCACTAAATGTTCTAAGGGCTATCCAAGACTGCGTTGACGAAGACAATGCACACAATATTGTCCACACACCATGGAATCTGTGCCTTGTAATTTCACATTATTGAATCGTGTAGTCTTGGCATTTCTCCTCATAAAGTCGATGATGTCGTCTTCCAATGGTGGCAATCCATACGAATCAAAATACTCCACATGGTCATCGTAGGGAAAGTTGATGGCTACCCAGTGGGTTCCTGGGAGATGACTGTCGTCCGTGTTGATGACATAAGCTTGATGGTCTTTAAGTTTACGATGAGGAAGTTCATCTTTAGCGCACACCACAAGATTACAAGATGCGGTGTACGAACTGTTTTTCTAAAGGAAATAAAGCTCCCAGGTATCCATTTTTTGTTATTTCTTGTTTCACAGATGATAATAAGTCATCAATACAATTTTTACTATTTCCTTGAAAATCTCTGTCAAGTAAACGGCTCTTAGCTTCGTCTCCGTCCTCTGTGGAAAGAGTGCTTCGATGCGACGGATCTCTAGAGAAGTCAATGGAGGGGAGGAATGGTCACTCAAAGCTTTATACCACTGATGCAACACTGCTTCTTCCGAAATGAGACCCCAAGCGTCATCCAGATACGCATCCAATTTTTCTTCTTGACTCATCATTAGGCATTTATCGTGTTGAATTTGACTGGTATGATCGATTTGATATCTATAGCATTGTTTCTTGGTCAATGCTTGGTCAATGCCGTAAATTTATCCGACAGGTACATAGCAAAACAGGAAACTAAAAGAGTCTTCTTGTTCTGGCCATCTCGACATCACCATGTGCTCTTTGTCTTTGTAGTGTTTGGTGGATGGCTCTGCTTCGATGCGATTTATATCTAGAGCAAGTCTTTATACTACTGATGTAACAGTGCTTCTTCCGAGATGAGACCCCAAGCGTCATCCAGATACTCGTCAATTTTTTCTTCTTGACTCATCATCAGACATTTATCGTGTTGAATCTGACTGCGATGATCGTTTTGACATAGATAGCAATCTTTCTTGGTCAACCCTGTAATTGTTTCCGCCAGGTGTTTGGCAAAACAGGAGACTAAATGTTGTTCTTGTTCTGGCCATCTGGACATTACCATCACCTCTTCGTCTTTGTCTTTTTTGTTGGGTGGTTCTGCTTCCAAGATATCCTCCCTTTCAATTTCCAAAGATTCTCTACCATTCAAACAGGGATAAGAGTCTTCCATAGCTTCTAATAGTCTAGAATTACTTCACTCAAACTGTTGATTTCTAGAGTATTGTCGAATTCGGCATACAAGATGACGTTCACCGTGTTGGGTAGAGCTTCTGCAAACTGAAGTTCCACACGTAGTTGACTGGCATTTATAGGGTGGAAATGTCCCTCGTCGCTGCCTTGGTCTGGAGTGAAATCAAAGGCCCATAAAGCGTAGCCTCCTGCATAATCGTTGTACGAAATACCACGGCTGGTATTGGCCCCTAACTGTTCCGTGGCTTCGTACAGGGACAAGTACGATCTCAAGTAATTTTTCTCGGCAAAGTTAGGTTCGAAGGGTCTGGTACACAAAATCTTGCCATCGCGACTGACTTCAATTTTGGACACTCTGTGGTGCTTAAACTCGAAAGGATTAGCAGTGATAGCTCCGTTGAGGGCTTCGTTGCTGACGATACCAACGATTAAGCGTTTGGTTAACCGTCCTTGGAACAGATGATCTTCAATCTTGGATCTGAATCCAGCGATAATGGTGAAGGTTTTCACTTCCACGCGTCGTATCGGATACTTGGCGGTCATTCTGCTCAAGGTGTGACTGATGTCGTTTCCCACTTTAGGTAACGCTTCCACGCATCGCACGTAGAGTCTGGCTTCTTGGATGATGGTTTTGTACTCGTTGGCATTGGCCATCAGATGAAAAACGGTACTGCTGAGATTCAGTCTCAGGCGAGTATCCACACCGTTCAGCAATACTTTTCCTGCAACCACATGTCCAAATGCAAACAATCCATCAGTTCTAATCTACGTCCTTGAAGGATATTTCTTTCGACGGTCGTTAAAGCCCACATTGTGAGAATCATTTGTTGCTGTCAAGACTGTGTCGTTAAACTTGTCCTCGCCCGTTGTGTCCGACTATTTGCTTGTCAGACATAATGAACTTCAAACCGATCTTAAATTGCATTTAATTAAAAAACAGTTATTTTAGAACCCCAGACACTTCACTTCACACAATTTGAAACGTTTTTATTTATGGCTGATGTGTGAAGGCGGCGTGTTTATTTACAAATTCATGTTTATCAACTGCTTATAACGACTGGTGTGTGAAAGCTGTGTGTTTATTTACATATTTCTCTTTACCAACTGCTTATAATAGCTTTTGTGTAAAAGCGATGTGATAATTCATGGGCTTGGTGTAACAGCTTCTCATTGTCTTCTGATGGTTTCATAAGATCGATGTTAGAGTTGAACTTTTTTATTGCTTTTTTGTACTCTTGTACTCAGTCCGTTTTCATTCCCTGTGCTTTCATTGTATTAGTTAGCCTTTACCCCCCTTTTTTTTGAAATAACAAGTGCCCCGATCTCAATCTTTTAGCACAGTTTGCCGTTCTGTACTGTTCATCTCTGCACATTAATCTGTCCATCACATCGTGATTTTACCTCTGTCCATCCCTTTATATGTTTGTCTCTTTGTCTGTATCTGTCCACTACAGCGAGCTTTTACCTCAGTATCTCTCTGGCATATATATATATATATATATATATATATATATATATATATATATATATATATATATATATATATATATATATATATATATATATATATATATATCCAGTTGTCGTTTTAAAACATACTATCTCTTCCCAACAAGGCCAATAGTACACGTTTTATTTCTTCAAAGAAACGATTGAGCAATGCCAGTCATTGTTGTCCTATTGAAAATATTTTACTTGATTGATTTTACTCTACGCGTAAAAACGTCGCCTTTAATTTACAATATGTTGCATGTGTTTGTGTAAATATATATATATATATATATATATATATATATATATATATATATATATATATATATATATATATATATATATATATATATATATAGGTACTAATAGTCACAGAACAAAAAATAAAATACAAATTAATCAAAAGTACGTGTCCATGCGTAAACTTTGGATGAAATTTACTTATGTGCTAGGATACTACATTTTATGAATCAAGTCCATTATTATCTCAAGCTTGATTCTGTACAACGTTCATCCAGATAAACTGTACATGCAGGTAACTATGTCAAAAGATAAACTCCTCGCAGGGGCCTCTGACCTTTCTTAATATCAATCTGTCTGTCTCTATTTTAGTGTGTAGGCCAGGTTTGCATTATATTGTAAAAAAAAATGTATATCTTCTCATGACTTCAGGTATAATATAATCAGGTAACATCTTACTATAACAACATGTTGACATCTCTCTTTAAGCATGATGTGAATGCAGTAGTATATAATTTCACATCTACAAGTGGGTGACACTGACATTTTAATCTGTGTGTGTGTGTGTGTGTGTGTGTGTGTGTGAGAGAGAGAGAGGAGTCCGTCCCGGAATATTCTATGCTCGAGATAAATTTACCGCCCAATTTCTAAATCTTTTATTCGCTCGCCTCTACGAGATATAAGAGTACTTGTGTACTAGCCTCGGCCTTGGCACGTGGAAAGGAATGTACATATTTACAACCTCTCTTCATCTGTAGCATTATTTCTTTTTAGGTGTTTGACGACAGTCATGAGAAATTATATATATATATATATATATATATATATATATATATATATAGAGTATATATATATATATATATATATATATATATATATATATAGAGAGAGAGAGAGGAGAGAGAGAGAGAGAGAGAGAGAGAGAGAGAGAGAGAGAGAGAGAGAGAGAGAAGAATTCAAAATTTAAAAAGATTTTGGCACAAGTTACACCCATATAACTCTCACTGACTAAAGATTCCATGCTTATATCCTTAATTGTGTCGGAGAAATTTGAGGACACCACACACTTCGGTATAAAAGGACACACAGACAGATTGTATCTCAATATCCTTGTAACAGGATAACAGGGTTGGGGTCGGATTATAACAAAGAACACTTCTGATGGTGAATTAGTTAATGAAAAAGACATGTTTGATTCGTACGCTAGCAAAATCCAGATATTGGATATTTAACAAAATATGCACGAACTTGATCATGTATGGCGATTTAAATGAAATGTGAACTGGTATGCAAGAACAACCTTAAATAGTAAAAAGATACAATGATTAATGATTAAAAGTGATTCCATACAAACAATGGAAGAAATTTTTCAGGTATACATTGACAATTTCCACACGAAAATGATATAGTTCACTCAAATAGTGAAATACGATATGAAACATTGGACATATATCTCGCGGAGTCGAACAAAAATCCGAAAGGTTTTTTTCAGCCCCAACGCTCTGTCGAATGGTTGAGGAGCCACCACGAACGGTCTGCCCCTCCTGGTCTGCCTAAAGGTCCGTAAAATCTCTTGTTCTTTGCAGACCCGTTGATCCAGAAGCCATCGTTCTTCACCACGTGATGACCTTTATCTTCTTCCGGGCCAACGTCACCCCCGACAGCAGCACACTGGGTATAACAACCCAAATTGGCACCACGGCTAAACAACACCTACGTTGTTACGTGTAGGCTCGTACAAAAGTAACAAAAGAAAAGAGTGAAGTCAACAAGCTTTGTAAATTTAACAAAATAATTTATTTCCCTTGAAAACAAAGTAAAAATATGAAATAGGACTTACGGTTTGTGAGTATAATCCAAAAATTAATCCTAGAATTCAAAAATATAAGTCCTGTCACTAAAAAGTTCTAATTGAATCCAAGTTCGAATCTCGATGAAGTTCCAATATGGAAGGCGATGACATCCTCTATAACCAGTTTGTGTTGTTGTGTCAACAGTTCCTTGTTGAGTCACCAAGAATATAATTCCGGCTTTTGAATTCCGAATAATTTAGTGAATGTCTTTGTCCAAGAATTTCGTCGAAGAAGGATATTTTCCAGGGTGAATAAATTATTTTAAATAAAAAACTCAATTCAAATGGCAACAACAGGAATACCTTTCTGCCTGAAGGTATATTGTACGACTGATCAAATTCACTAGAAAATGTCTGTTTTAACCCGCGATTTTAGATCATATGATGGCTCACATGGTCACTTAACTTGAACAGCGCAGTAAAAAAAAATGCCAATGTGCACGTAGGCTAGAATAGCCCTATTTAAGAATCAGATTCCCACAATGGAAATAAATTTAAAAATAAAACTGTTTACAACAGACTAACACGTGGGTTGAACATGACCTTGGTAATGACCAATCATTTTCACTCAATGTTTACAAAATCGGAACCAAGGTCAAGAACTAGGTTAACTAAAATATAACTGAGCAATAGAAGAAAACTGAATTTTTCGAAAACAAAGTAAAATCCAGTGAATAAAGTTATCATTACAATAACGTAATGAAATAAAAATAAAATTAAAGAGAATTTAAAACTAATACACAAGCAATTAAATTACATATACGTAATAACGGTGCATACTAGTATACGGAGATACAGCATAACTATCACTCCGTCCCTCCTTCACTCCTTCAGCACTACACTCAGCATTCATCAGTCACCCTTCACCAGTCACCGGCCATGAATCAATCGATCGCCAATCAGTCAGCTGGAAATATAATATCCGAATCCGTGTACTACAAATGACACGGTCATGTATAACAGCACGTAATGACGTCATGTACTGTAAACTGGAGTTGATTTTATACAAATTATATTATCAGGATTACTATACAAGGTGATAATCAGCTTCAGAAGTGAATCCTGTGTCTGACAAGAATCTTACGTTACTTAACGAAACACATTCTCTTCCTTAATAAATACAACATTATTGCGAATATAATGGTTCTGTTATGTTACATACAGGTAAACTAGAAAACAGACTATAACATTGTATTATACGACACAACTCGGAATTACTTAAAATACAAGATAAATGTGATAGTAAAACAATTATATTGTATAATACAAATAGGAAAATAATATTTAACTCACATACCTCTACAGCTGGAGATCGCGCGTCATAAAGTTTTATTGGTGTGGTCCCTCTCAGACTTGTCATCATAGAGGAGACCCCCTAGTTCCAAAATTTAAAGGTTTTTTTTTATGTTTTTCTGTATTTGTATTAATTTTATAGAATTTCGTTTTTATGAATTTTTGTTTTAGGGTTTATACACCATTTTTCCTATTCTATTGTAAAATACTCCTCAACCTGGGCTGGTCTTGGAGTTTATTTATTGTAAATGATCATTGCCGGTGATCAGTATTGTCCATGTATGCTATATGTGTGTGCTATTATGTATGTATGCTATACTGTGTTAATGTTTGGACTGGCATATAGTCAAATCTTTATAGTTGTTATTTAATTTATTCCAGATTCAGTTTAACTCAAGAAATTCAGTTGGACATATTTGTCTTAACCTTATTTCTCGGTCTTGTAGAATCTTTATATTTTAATGTATGCTGGATATTTGGAAAGATAGTTAAGAGAATATAGAATGTAATGGATAGGATGTATTATATTTGCGTGCAAGTGTTTCTGTTTTCCTAATGTTCTTGTTCGGCTCCCTTTGGCGATTCGGTGCGAGCCGTACTACCACACGCGAGTCCCGTAGCTTTGGCCTCGCACCTTAGAATCCCCTGGGTAGCCTTTTCAATGTTTGTTTTGTTGGTTGCATAAAGTGTAAAGATCCCACAGATATACTATTATAAACAAAGACTTAAATTCAAATCAATTGTCTAAATCTCTTCATATCTTCATTATTTTGTTATATATAGTCAATTAATTCTTTATAAATTACTTTATCATTAATTTTATCAGTATATAAAAGTTGTTTATCATTTAAATTTATAATTTTATTTCTTAGTATCTGTCTTTCCTATTTAGTCTTGGTACAAAATAGTATCATGCGTCATAAAGTGGACTGCTCACTGACAAGACTCTTCGTAATGCGATGTTTTATTCTACGATGTGGTAATTTATACACAGGCCATGTATCCATACACCACCTGTGCGCTCAAGGTATATCGGTTTTCCCATCGTAAGCACTTTGCTCCTGCAGCATGGGATGAACCGAACTCACCATTTCGAAATAATGTACGATATACATAAACCACCCTCGGGTAACGCTGTACACTAAAAAACGAAACCCGAGTACATGTATTTAATCCAAATAATAAATAAACGATAGATATATACATAAACGGAATGGGATTTCATTTCCATGCTTTAAACAGTGCAGTCTGTAATTTCTCCTTAATCAAGTGTTTTTACTATATTTGCTCTTTTTTAATTCATTTTTTAAATTTTGACAAAATTTAAAAGAAATAATCGATGACACAACTATAAGTAAGATATTTTATTTCTAATTATATTTTCTAGATTGAAATCAAAAACTGTCGTTAATAAGTTAATCAGAAAATTCAACAATTACATGGGTTTTCAACGCACCATTATATAAATAAAAGGCAATGTAGTTGAATTATTAGTAGTGAGATTGCTTTGCATGGACCAAGATAAATATTAAACTTAAAAGTCTATATTACCATGCAATGATAAAAAGTATATCTCCATTTTCCGTTAAAAAAAATAGTTTATGCGAAATAAAAACATGAAAAGAATATCCACCCTAATCTTTTACCGTAAATGCATTCAAATTAGCACTGGTACAGAAGACAGGTGTGTGTATGTTTCACATGTCATGTCCAAATTACATATATGATATACACTATATGGTTATTTAAAGCCATTACAACGCAGTAGCGTGGTCATACAATAAGAGCTGTTGGTCCAGGTTGGAAAAGAAAAGGATAAACTCATTTTACACGGGGATTCAACTAGGAAATCCAAAGTAAATTTGTTCACACAAGTTGTCTCCCCATTCATTCCTTCTGCCCTAGAATGAAGGCAAGAGGGGGTCTAACTCTGCTATCTAACACGTTTGAATGGCGTAGAAAATGGCATTACAGAGAAACAATCACAAAGAGAATTACTGTTTTAATCATAAAGGAAGAGAATAATCCATAATATCGCAAGTTCTATCTCCAAATCTACAAACTTGGCGAAAAATCCGAAGTCTGTGGAAAACAAAGATAATAAGTCACATTAGAAAAACAATAGGCAGCAATTTGCAAGTAGCAATGAGGTGAGGAGGAGCGGTAATAAAAGAGGCAACAAGAGAAATCAATAGACTGAGAGGGAAAGGGTGTAAGGACATATGCGTAGGTTTACCTACCTCCTGCAACATGGCTAGGAGTGAATGAGTCAACCTTAGTTCGCAGAGATTCAGCCTCACGGAGTGAATGATACATAAAGTAAAGAATTATATAATCCTTCATGTCCATCGGTGTAGGACAGGAAAAGTCGGATACCAAATGTGAAATGTTCCTATCCAACACCGCTGCATAATAAAGGATTATTTGGCTTGCAAGTCATGAACGAAATGTAAGGGTCGAGGTCAAAATGGCTGAGATAATAGCATTTCACAGTGTTGTAATTGTGAACTGAAAATAGCTTGCTTAATGTTAAAAAAGGTGAAAAAGGTGAACAGTTCAAGAGGATAAAGTACGCTTTTATCAAGTAATATTAAACAAAACAGTAAATAAATAATGACATTCTTCGATTCAGCTGTGGTCTATAACTCACTGCAGTTAGGGTCTCAGTATTTCAAGAAAAATATGGCTACTTTTTATTATCAAAATATTTTCCTGAAGGAAAAATGAACTTCTGATACGAATACTTCATTAAATTACTTGAAATGTTTTGAAGATCTAACTTGCATATTAACTACAATTTGATTTCTCTGGCACATAACTATAGATCGAGTTAGATGTGAATTTATCTAAGTGAACTTTATTAACATTGAGGTTTGAAAGAAGATCATTTTAAATCATCATAACTCTGTTTACTAAATTATTAAATAATGATTTCATTAGATCCTAGTAGTGAATATGTAAGGAATCCTAGTAGTGAATATGTAGGGAATTCTAGCTTACTTATATTATTGTGCATCGCCATTTCGTATCGGATGCGAGAAGTTCTAAACAAAACAGAAACAATAAAAAAAAAGTCACTAGACCAGCTGCACCTGTGTGTTTCCAAAGATAATTAAAAAGCACTGTTTCACTAATTTGATGTGTATCAGCATCGTGACTGTTTTGGCTCATTCATAATTTATATTGTAAGACTTGGATTTATTTTGAAAATTATTTTTTAAAAACGACTGGCACATTACTCGAACTTTTGAATTAACCATGTAACCTTTTAAAAATTCCTCGACAAGATGGATGTAAGGTCGACAATTTCTTTTTTTGAAGGGTAAGAATATCTAATTTGATTGTATTTATATGATGAAGCATAGTCTACAAAAACTGGGACAAAGTTGAGTTCTCTCGTTTAAGGTCATATCAACATTCTTCACATATAAAACTAAGAAAGAAGTAAATTATTATTTTCATTGGTAAAATGCAGAAAGAAATACAATGCATTTCAGAGCTTCTGTAAGGCGTTAAACTTTGCACATATTTTTCCGAGAACGTTAAAGAACCAAATTAGGAATGCACGAGGCTATTTTACCTCAGGCACAATTTTATTTGGCACAAGACTGCCCATAATTAAATAGTTTATTGTAATATTTCGCAAGACAATACATACAAAACAATTTAAATGTCTACTCGATCGACATTTAAGAAGGTGGCTCTGTCTTACATTGTAAACAACTAGTTTTGGCAGCGAAACGTTGAATGAAACTGTTAAAAATGTATCTAACAATGCATGGTGAAGAACATTGCTACAGGGTATTTTTTGTTGCAGACATTAAAAATACAAAAAATAGAAGACATTCTAGGTATGTAATAGTTGTTGAAAAACAGTTGATTTGGTTAGTAAAATCTCCAACCATTTTGTTTTCATGTTATACCATTGTTTTGGGCAATATTACCAATTTATATTGGACAGCAGATAACCAGTTCGAGTAAATGTTAGACAGTGTTCCAAATAACAATTCTTTCGTCATTCAACTCTTTTATTTTGTCTACCATTTCTATTCCTCCTTCAGTTGTTCGCGATATTTGTTTATTTCTTCCAATTCTTTTCACTCAATTTATTGTTAAACAAAGAATTTTTAAAACTGTATTCTTTGTCATGTAGTCTTTGGAACAAACTGTCGAATGCTTCTCTTTGCAGGTTTAATTCATTTGAGAGTAGCTGTTATTCTTCCTCTGTTGTTATTTTCCTGTCCAATTTTGTCTGTCTTTCCACTAAAACAATTCAAATCCATCAATCGTTTTCCGGTCTTTTTTCCAACATTTTGCTTGCTACATTAAGGGTGTTAAATTCATTTATCTTGTTAGTACGTTAGCTTTGTATCTGTTGTATTCCACATGATTCTGGTCAAGTGCGGGTGCTGTTTAAATGTACAGACTTAAGATTCATGTAGCGAGAAACAACAATTAGGTAACTGATTGTTACTGAATGTCACCAACTATCGTAGTTTGTGACAAATTGTTGCAAAAAGCCACTAATGTCTCTAAGCTGACTATGATAAGGAAGATAGGCAAACTAGTGGTGTGTGTTTTTCCCATGATAAAATTATTGAGATCAGATTGGAGTTATGAAGCAAAGAAAAAACAAAAAGAAACAAAGAAAAAGAACGTTATACTGCGTTAGCAACTAATGTCTTATTGTGGAAGTAATTCAGTTTTGATCACGTCTTTTTAAACTGCACAGTAATAGTTAACTTTTCAAGAACGAACATCCTTAAAGTTGTTTTTTTTTTTTTTTTCACCTTTTTGACTCCATAGCAACCTCGCCATAGTGAGGCAATCGTAAATCTTAAATTTTCCTACTGACCGATTTCTTCGCTTACCGAATTGCATAGCAATCCGTCAAAACTATACTGTGGTATGCATTTTGCATGAAAGTAGTAGTTGTTGTTGTTGGGCTTAACGCCATTTTTCAGCACACGATAGGCTATACATGGCGGCCAGTATTAACGGTGGAGGAAGAAACCGGGAAATCCACGGAAAGAACCACCGACCCACGATAAGCTACTGGCAAACTTACTGGCAAGCTTTCTCACATATCCACATCCGCCGCATGAAAGTAGTTAAACTTTGATAAATATATGATGCCATTGATCACCGGAGCAATGCTAATTGCTAGTACATTAACAAATCCATTTGCCGCGTGAAGTTCGAGTAACACGTGCTGATGACAGGTTGCACACCGTGAAAGAAGAAATATACTATCTATCATTGATGCAGTAGCTTTCAAACCAAGCTTTGTTCACGCACTTGCAAAGCCCTGGGGGTTTTTTGTATGGAACATTCTTGCACCTGCACACTGGATTAGCCCAGACCTGCAATCAACAATATGCCAGCATATGAGGGTCTAGGCTGTTATCTCTACTCAGGAATGCAAAAATACGTCCGGTACACTGGGTTTACGATGATCACCGTACATACACCGTACATATAGGGGCAAATACAGAAGCTGCGTATTCTGATTGATATACCGCATGGGTAATATAGACCAAAATGTGCACTTGATGCTCTCAAATTTTATCATGGTCTATACTAGGCAGTTTAAACTCAAATTTTATCATGGTCTATACTAGCAGTTTAAACTCAAATTTGTTACGGTCTAAAATATATAAACGTTCAACACAACGACGTTACTGAGAATCATAATTTGCATTTTCACAGCTAACTGATTCATTTTTGGTGCAGGCAATTGAAACCATTAGAAATATAAAGGCTAAACTGCAATGAAGGCCGCCTTTGGCCCTGACCTCGTGGTGGACATTGTATTTGATTTTCACATAATATGTTGTACTTGGCTTGCCCATAGTTTACTGAGAGAAACAGGATATGCAGGTATGTTCCAAATTTCGAACGCCAAATCGATGTGCCAAATGCTGTGACCACCTCTTGGTGCTTACTTCGGTAGTTATTGAATGTTATGTTGGAAATTACAAGAGATAGTGTAGCCCCTACTTTCAGTGGCGTCACCCAGTTGGTATCATCCAGTGCGGTAACTCATGGCATCATGGACCTCCTTCCTGCACAAAAAATACAAACATTTTACAGACAGTCATGTGCGGTAACTCATGGTGACACTCCCATAGACCCCTTTCCTGCACAAAATTTCAAAAATTTTATAGACAGTCATTTTGGTGTCACCCCCTTTTATGGTGTCACCCGTTGCGGTCCGCACCCCCGCACTCCCCTAGTGACGCCACTGATTACTTTAATTCATCTGACAAAGAACAACTTTGGATTATCCAGATTCAGAGTCGGATCGTGAAACATTTTTTTTTTTTTGGTGGGGGAGGCATAATCAAGTAGGTGAGGGGTCTGTGGGAGGAAACTCAGTGGGTGCTGTGGGGGTGAAGCCATGGAAGCTCCAGCATTTTAAGCGTTTGCAGGGCATAATTTTAAGCATCTCACTGTACAGAAAACATACTGTACGAAACGTTTCCGGTTGTTTCACGCGCTCTTTTAAGGAGGACTGGGGAGATGGAGGGCGAGAATATTGACCCGCATATTAGATCACTTTAGTTCCCGATTAACTATGAAAGAAAGAAACAAAAACATGAGTATGACGCGTATTTTGTTGCGTTATGGAACAGATTAGTTTTTAAATACTTGTGCACAGAATAGTACATGTTTATTTGTTTCAAACTGATTACGTAAGACTTTAGAAAAATCATCTTTGAACATTGAAAATTGAATTATCAGCAAATATAAAAAAGCGAATCCGATTGAACCTGAATTAGCTGGTCACGATTGTAAACTATACAGAGACAGCACTTGTCTACAAAACCTCGCTTTTTCATCCCTTTAGTCTGTTGACTAGAAGTCTACCTATTTCGTCGCAGATTTATGTCCTATGTTCGACATAAATTCGTTTAGAACAGAGCTTATGAATTTACATGTCTGTTCAAGGAACATAAACTAACTGAGAACTGAGAATTGACAACTAAAGATTGGAAAATCACAAATAATCGTTTTCGTGCGATATTTTTTATAGTTGCAGAGAAAAGAAATTGAGATGCAAGTCTTTATAGGACAATACACCCTCCTCATTGCTCATACTCTTTTTGAATATATCGCTGCTGTAAGGCAGCTTGTACCCATGGGTCATAGAAACCATTGTCTATTGTCTCCACGGATTAGCACACGAGTACATTTACTGAATGCTGCCTTACTTCTCCAATCACTGATTCAAATCATTCAAAATCAAGGACAAAATACTACCACTAATAATAATAATAACAATAATAATAACCATACTATATATGGCAACTTACTCTGTTTTGTGACTTAATTGACTGGATGTATTGTGAACTTATATTTATTTTATTTGGAAGGATGCTGTGGTATGACAACTTTCTGTTATTTGGGAGAGTGGCCTTTGTTGACAGCTTTTTCTTCAAAAGAGAGGGGAGTTTGTTTACTCCTATAGGTTGACATACAAACCACGCCTAAATGTGGGTGGGGTGAGAGTAACAGGTTTGGACCTCCCAGTCACTATCCATTGACCTGACACTCTTAATTTCATTTGTAATGAGCATCTCTGGGGTAAATTGGCAATATTGTGACAGACATAATCTTTCTTTCCTGATGCCCCTTGAGTTATCGATTGGAAAGATAATTGCAAAGTTCTTGATAGTAATACTAAGAAGGTTCTAGAAGGCGGGGCAATGAAAACTCCCACGGTCGAAGCTAATCAGTAATTGTAATATTAAGCAAGAACTTCATGGGGTTATTTGGACTAACCAGATTCATATAAAGTGCTATGTTAACATGTTGACATATCAAAACTATTAAACTGCACATACTGCATGTGAAGTGTATCAACTATGTGATAATAGGTATACAGACGTCTGCCACGTGCTACCTTGTAACTTCGTCAGCATCGTGCCTCACGTATACAATGAAATAATTCCTGGCTTTTTCCTCCTGCGTAATGGGTAAAATCTTCATATTCTGGAGAAAAGATTGGAGAAAATGCAACATAAATTGAGTTTGATGCAGTTACCAAAATACACGGTTTTCTCCAGGTGTCATTTTACCACCAAATTTAGAGCGTTGTTCGGAGAGGTATTATCCTTCTGAAGGGAGGAGTACGAACATATGTGCTTGCATATTTCACACTGTGCTTCAGTAGAAGCATCTATAACCACCTAAGCGATAAACTTAGCGTTCATGTACAATAATTTAAATTGCTCCACATTCCCGATCACATATAGACCGGAGAAACAAAAATAAAACAACGAAAATTTGAAACAGACCATTTTATTTTTATAGCAAAGTCACCTATTGATGTAAATAGGTCAATATCTCGTACTTGATCTGAGATGGTCATACAATTATAAGAATCAGTTTATTGTCTAGGGATGAAGGTCTCATTATTCTAAATCGCCGACTTTTCTAGGTCCTGATTCTCCTTTGTTGATTCTTGTGTCTTTTTATGTGGAAAGATCGTCACTAGTCTTGCGCTCATTAGAAAGACAAGGCAATTCAATTACAATGTTTGTTCACTGCCTTTTTCACTAAACTACAAGTAAATAACACACATCAGAATAGTATAAATATTCAAGTTTATTTTATTTGCAAAGATCGCGTTCAATATCATCGATAAGTTAATATAATTGGGAATTTTTTTTAACCCCCAAGTTAGGAAAATTTAACATGACTGTTGGGAAATGTTTCTCGAAGAAATATAATTAATATATATTGATGTTAACACAAATTAAGAACCTGAATGCGAACTTGATACAGTATATAATGATTATGAACGTAATATTAAGTATATTTTGAGTTTCTTATCAATGAGAAGCGAAACCTAAAATGGAGGCTGACAACATATGGCAAATCACTCATCTGTGCAAAACCGATTTCTCTGTACTCGAAAAGCGTGGGGAAAACCTGTACTATGTGTCATTTACTATATAAGGTACAAAATACTGGAGGTATTAAATGTCAGTTTCATGAAAGCAAATATTTCCTTTCAGGAATTTTTTTAAAAATATCATTTGCTTTTTTAAATATATTTTTATTTATCAGGACATTATAGTTCAATAATGTCGATGAATATATAAAGTATATGAGATTAAGTGAACTTTTATTCATAAACAGAGCCAATATTACTGTACTGAGTTAATATTACTATCCTGTACATAGTTAATATTACTGTACAGTGCACAATACATGGGCAAGTGGGGGAGTAGACTGCTCGTTCTATGGTCTAAAGCGAAAAGTGTACATCCCGATCTGTAGGTGCATTATACTACGGAAGATCAGGCTCTACACTGTGCAGCTAGATGTACGTCATATACAAGAACATTACTATACAATTGCGAAACACGGCTCTTGATACTTCTTAAATTAGTACATCTGTTTTGCTGTGTACCCTGGTGAATACTAATTCTGACGCAAATATGAACTAACACCTAAATACCAAAAAGCGAGGAAAGCGCGTATCCCTGAATCCAACACTATGTTTGTAATATGAAATAATATGAAACAA
Organism: Megalonaias nervosa; assembly: GCA_016617855.1. NCBI lineage: Eukaryota > Metazoa > Mollusca > Bivalvia > Unionida > Unionidae > Megalonaias > Megalonaias nervosa. The sequence continues at coordinate 33,134 of JAECUM010027440.1, forward strand.
ATTAATATAGCATAACAGCCATATAATCCAACCTGTTTGACTCTTAATTCTTCGTTCGAAACAGGAATAGAACCTGTACCGCTAGTAACGGCATCTACATATTTAGATATAATTTCAGTGAGTTTGTGCCTATAGCTGAGTGTTAATTCCGCTTGCCTTGACCTTATTCTTTTACTTTTCTGGGTGGAGTGAATGAGTGCATAGCCGAGTGAAGTTTAGGGTTCTGGTGTACGAGGCCTAGGGAATATATGCCGTTACTCGTCGTACGAGTTGATTCCAGTTATGGATTAATTAGGCCTGTAAAACACACACACGCAAACACACGCACCTGTCTATTAATTTGGTTTCTAGGAAGACTTTTCATCTTAGTGTGTCTTCCTAGAAACCAGACAATGAAGCATTGCAGTAAATGATAATCTGCGGGATTTGAAACAATGATCCAGGAAACGTCGTCGCGCATACATATTAGCACAATACAACTCAAGCATGAAAATCCAAAGTCATTAACATATATTAATGAAAACTCTGAAGAAAAAAAATGACTCAACAATCTATCAGAACAATGAGGATATCACAGTTCCAAGTGTTCTTTCCATGACACCACAAAGTAATTCTTATTATTCATACGCTAAACGAAGTCATAAAGAAGCGCGTGTTTGCATTTATATTTCGAAGTATATCACTGTCAAAGAAAAACAAAAGAACTTCTATACGGGCTAATATAGATGGTAGGAAAATAAAATGTTTTTCTTTTGACGAAGACGGATGTGGTGTTAGATGTGGAATGTATAAGTGGTTGATTAGAACGAAAACCTGACTTTAAATTTTCTGTCAGATCTTATAGCCTTCGTCAATCATTGTCAATCAAAATTCAAATAAAGCTCGCATCTGGGTACCCCTGCTTAAAAATAATTGACTCATTTACGTATTTTCTCAAGAGGTAAGTATTTCTACTTTTTGAAAAAGACATGTGTATTTCCGACTATGAATGCTAGTATCTGAATTTTATTCAGTTAAGTCTGACTGTTAACAAGTCAGCGTGACTGCAAAAGCCATAAAATTTGAGATATTCAGTACGTTACAGTAATTATACCAAGTCAGCGTGATTGCAAATGCCATACAGTTTATTTGAGATATTCAGTACGTTACAGTAATTATACCAAGTCAGCGTGACTGCAAATGCCATACAGTTTATTTGAGATATTCTGTACGTTACAGTAATCATACCAATGGTACCCAAGGTGACGTGAGGTTTTGTTGTAGCTGGAGCTCCATAGAAACTATTGTTAAACTGCTAACCATAAATGACGAAAACATTTTCCAGTAATATGGCAATTGGCCATTAAAAACAAGAAAATAAACGTTTTATTTTCCTCGGCACGTTATGTCGTTATCTGCAATTTGTCTTAACGCTGTTAAATCTGTTTCCTGTTTCAAAATTGATTGAAAATATATAATTAACACCACCCACCACCCACATATATATAATAGTAATCTTTATTAGGTTAGAAGAGAAAATTAAATATTAGGATAAATTATTTGTGGGAATATTTTCTTTTGGGCAAAATAATTTATTTTGCAGACTACGTAACAAAAATTTAGTTGCAGTGAAAGTAACTGAAAAATAAAATCGGACACAGGGATACACAGCAAGATATCATCGTCCCCCCCACCCCCAAATAAATTATCTCACGATATGCTGGTATCGAGGGCGTTCTGGTCTGGTCACACGTATAACCATTAAACTTTAGCTACGGCAGAGACAAATGTATCAACTGATGATTCCTGTCATAAATTGTTTAAAATTATATATACGACCTTTGAATATATATATATATATATATATATATATATATATATATATATATATATATATATATATATATATATATATATATATATATATACATTACGGTTGAGGTAGGGCAAATGACACATATCCTTATGAATCAAAAGGTTCTGCGCTAACAAGAAAAATATCCATATCTGCACCTTTAACCTAAGAAACAAGAACGCTAAAAGAAGCAACGCAATAGCGCTTGGAACTGAGACACGTTTTAAAATTTATAGTATTTTCTCTTTCCTCTTATCTTGCCGGTTTGCACAACCCTGCCCAGCAGCGTATCGCACACAGTAGGCCGACCTTCGTTTGGTAACAGGGAGTCATCAAACATTTCCATCCGGCTTGAATACCGTACACTCACGCCTGAAGGAACCCTAACGTGGGCCACAATATTGCTGTATCTACCCATACATCCATATATCCGATCCAGGTATGTGATATATAAATGAAATCATTTTCAACCAGCATTAAAACAATAACTGTAAAGACTAAAATCTCCCAAATGTTGAAACAATTCAAACTTAAATGGGAACAAACTGCTTTCAAACTCAATACTGCAGTCAAATATGGCGGGCAATTATAAAGGAAAGTCAAAAATAATCTTATCTGCCTGAACGGGTAGTTAGGTCTTTTGATGTAATACCTAACACAAAAATACATATTTATGTACCTACTACTATAATGACAAAAAGATGCGACAGTTACAGGATTCATCAATCAAACATTAGCATGTACAAAGATAAACTGAGAAGAAAAATACTGTTTTAGACTTCATCATTAAAAGCAAACACTCAACCAAGGAAAAAGGTAACTATTCTTCGATTGGCACGAAAGCAATTCATTCAGTTCGATTTATTGCAGTTACATTCCATTAAAAAATAGCTCGTTGTATGACTGACAGGTGATCGTTATGGTATATGCTTACTTTTTTGAATACTCCTCTTTATTCTTACGTTGGTTTGAATGTAGACATATGGAAAGTTACAAAAATGAAACCCTCCTTTAGCGTATGCAAGCTACACACATTAATAACATCATTGGATACCTGCAACTTTTTGTTCTTAGCCATGATTCTTAAAATAGAAATACCTTGATGAAAATGGATGTCTATGATAATTACTTACTGATTAAAATATTAGAACTTGGCATGAAATATATTTAGGTCTTAGAAGAGGAAGGAAGAATTTCACATACGTTTAAAAATGGAATGTATACAAACTTTATACATTAATTAACCCGTTTACTTTACGGTTTTGATATTTCAGTTCCCTTGTGTATTTAACTATTACATTTAAAGAGAATTACTTGCTTGACCATTGTTTCGGCAAAGCACTCAAAGGAGTGCTAGGGACTTAGTCTTGCCGGCCTATAACCGCAATCAGAACTGGAATATTACTAGAACATTGGTTATTTTCCATAACATCCTAACATGACCAGGGTTTGAATTGTTGAATATTATCTAAACTTGTTGGTTCCTTCATCCAAGCTAGAATTTTGCTTATTGATGTCACATAAACGTCAGGCAACTGTGCCAACTTCAGAAGAAAGAGATTCAAACCCTGAAGATTATGGATGTATGCTGGATGTTCAAACCAGACCTGTCGTAACGATATTCCAAAAGGAGCACGATTACTCTCATAGTACTGTTTAAAATTGTTCCATAGGAAGTCAACAGTTTCGTTGGCAGTGGTTGGATTGAACATGCACCCGTCAATATATGAGCAGTCGTATCGATTTTGGTAGTCTAGTAAAGGTGTGTTAGGAAGAACAAACAATCCAGGATGCCTCTTCTTGGGGCAGTCATCTATAGCACAACTGCCCGTGTAGGGAAAGTCGAGAGTGAATGGCCACACCTTTGTTCTGCTGCCAATTGGTCTTTGGATGGAAATAGTGGCGTCGTAGTGAATTCCATATTTGGTAAGTAACGAAAAGTGGTCGTCACCCATTGGCTTAATTTCAGGAGCACGGAAACCAAAAGGTCCATTAATTCCAAGTCGCTTGAGAAAGTTTAGCTCTTCCAGAAGCTCCATTTCCATTTGCTCGCTATTTGTGAAGTGGAGATCATTAACTCCTCGCAAGGCAATCTCAGCACCCATTTCATGTAATTTCTTCAGAAAGTAGGTATAGCTATCATGGGAAGATACGAATAAAGTTCCTTCAATTGGACAGTTGTTGGGGTTACTCTTGTTCGAAAAGAGTTGATAGTACCGTCGAAAGACTGAAGGAGTGATGCTACCGTCAATGGTGATATATACCATTTGAGGAGTTTCGCTTGCACTAGTTTTACCTGGGATTCCTGCACCGTTGCAAAAACAAAGGGGCGCCAAGCAGTTGACTCCAGAGACACAATTGGCAGAGAAACCAGAGGCGTTCATAATAGGTTGTAGAATGTCTTGTGCGAGGGTAGTGGTTGTCCGCAAACTGGTAGTCGGCGGTATCCGCCTGCTTGTTGGCAGACTTCTTGTCGTTCTTATTTTGGTTGTTGTAGTGGTAGTTACTGTTGTAGGAATAGGAGTTGTTGTGGTGACAGTCGTTGTTGAAACTGGTTCCGCTGTGGTTATGGTCGTCGTTGTGATTTGTGTCGTAGAAGAAGTGGTTGTGGTAGTTGTAGTCGGGATAACAGTAGTAGTGGTGGTTGTAGACGGTTTGGGCGTCGTTGTTGTGGTGGTCGGTTTTGGGGTCGTTGTTGTGGTAGTCGGTTTTGGGGTCGTTGTTGTGGCAGTCGTAGCTGTACTGGAGGTGGTTGTGGAAGTGGTAGGGGTTAATGTGGTAGTGGAAAGCCGCCTCAACGTCACTGGTCTGGGCTGTGTAAGCCTTGAAATTTGTCCGATCTCATCTTGTGGCTCTTAAAAAATGAAAAAGACCATTTTAAAATAGTTGTACTAGATCCTTTTCCTAATCACTAAAGTAACCTAAACTTAATTACGACAAAAATAAGTGAGGTTCAATTTCACTATGTTTTATATCAGATTGAAATGCTAAATACTTTAAGGTAATGTATATCTGTTTGACGGACCAACGTTTTAGCATCGATAATTATTGTGAGTGGGTAGGTAATCCTGAATTGAGAGCTCTTCCTGGATGAAAGAAGCAATCGACAGGTAGAAAGAGTAATAGCTATATACTTCACTGCAGAGATGAGAAAGCATATTGGACTATGTACAAGTGAGGCCACATTGTAACTTGTAAAACTGTATCCTGTCCTAAATTGATAATAATAAAAGGAAAGAAAAATTGGCAAGACAGGAGTACTGGATTAAATCTAGCTCATACGTCCCAAGTCTCTAATATCTAGTCTGTACCGAAAAGGTATCATATGTGCTTAGAAAATATGAAGTTTTTAAAAAATATCTATATATGATATGGGTTAGGCAGTATTGTATAATTAGTCAGATACACACGAGAAACTTACTTGTGTCTCTCGGACTCTGAGATGGCACAACATGACCATTGCAGCTGAATTCTGGGTGTCTGATAAGGTCTGTGAGAGGAACGGGGTTCTTCATCCAAGCTATAACCTGTTTGGCGCTGACGACGTAAACGTCGTTCAATGTGTCGAGGTAATCCAGAAATCTCTCCATCGCCTTTATGTTGTAGTCGGTGTAGAACCAAGCTGCATGCATGTGCAAACCAAAAGGCGTTCGGCTGGAGGTGTAGTAGTCATTAAAATTCTTAAGCAGAAGTTGGTATGCCTCCTCCTCGTTACTAGGTCTATTATAACATCCGTCAACGAAGACGCAGGGATACGCCCCTTGGGCATCAACGAGGCTGTTTACTGGGATTTCAAAAAAACCTTCTAGGGTCACGCCCGTGGGGCACGGCTGAACGCTACATTGGTATGGCCAACCACCTCGCAAGGTAAATGGGAATGGTTTGGGTGAACCAAAAGAATATCTTGGGTATGTCAATGACACGTCGTACTGGTATCCAAGCTCTTTCAGAACTCTTGGTTGGGCGTCTCCAGCTGTCTTAAGGAAAGGGCTCCTCCACCCAACAATATGCTCTGGGGGAATCTTAGCGAGCTGGACGAGGTTATTTTTTTGCTCCAGGGCCTCTGTCCGCAAGGTCTCCTCCGTGTCAATCATGCTGTGCGTCACGCTGTGAACGCCAATTTCCATGCCACGTTTGTAAAACTCTTGGACCAAGTTGTAGTCTGTATACTGGTGGGAAACGTACAGCGTCCCCTGAATTGGGCATCCGTTGGGGTTCTTCCTATCATCAGTAAAGAGACGCCTGTAGAAGCCAGCCATGACAGTGTTTACCGCATCATCAAATCCGAAGTATACAAACTGCGGCATTTCGCTTTTGTCCATAGGGAATTCGTTCCTGAAATTATAAAATAATTGATATGTGATTCAAAGGCGCTAATTCACGGGAAAGGTGCTATTCCGAACAAAAGTCGATACAAAATATAGGTAATTAGAGTCTTTTAGAACTGAAGATATAATTCATGGTAGAAAGTATCCAGTACTAAAATATAAGTTGTTAAACAAATTATTAATTCATGGGTAAAGAAATATCAAACCATTTCTAGGATAATAGTATACATTCAAGAAGAACATGAACGAATTTAGCGAAATAAAAGAAAATTAAACTAAAGAACATGAAAATGATAGACCAATATATGATCTAACACTTTTGGACTAACGTAATTTGCTTACCTTCATACCCGAGTCCTTGCCTACCCACCTACCTACTTTCCCGCCTACCTATATACCTTCCAATCTACAGACAGGCGTTCAAACATACAAACACACCAGAAAGCAAGAAAGCGAATATCACTGCGCAGTCATGAAGATATCATGGGACCTATTTCGGCTCATTTTAAGTAGGAAGTGTAGTAACACTTTAGGCAGGATCAATAATATATTTTAACCTACTTCGTAACTATAAAGAGTTTAATGGTTTGCCATGACAAATCATAATTTATAGTGTCTGACGTCTCAATGAGTTGTTTAGGGGGTTTTTTTGGGTGGTGGTGGTGGTGGTGGTGGTAGTGGGGGTTTGCATTGTTCAGTTTCCTGTACATTTAAGTTTAGTCGAAGATCGAAAGAGAGCGCTTCATCTGATCCTAAGTGTATGAACTCTGTCGACTTGAATTTCTCTCTAGGACTAAGGCTACAAACTGATGTAGTATATCAATGGAGAGTTCTGGAAACACCCCCCCCCCCCATATACCCATTGAATGTTACTTAAATTTTGTTACAGCTGTTCGTCACTTTTGCTGATGCACGACTTGCAGCTTCACTTTCTACGCATCTGTTTCAAAATGTTTTAAAAGGACTCAATACCACGTGATCCTCAAGCTATTCATTTAGTACTACAGTGTTTTAAAAAGAATATACAAACTTTTTTCAAAACAAATTAAAGAATAATAAATGTATCAGTAATTATTAATAGTAAATATTCTCCATAACCAAACGTTAAATGTGCTTTCTTCATGTTCAGTAAATGAGTGAACCAGCTAAATATTTATCTGATAGTGTATTGCTATAAATTTAGAAGGACAAAGCAGGAACTGAGTCAGCAGAATACATAACTGTAACATCTGTAACACCACTAAAAACGTGTCCTGTAACAGTAACATCTTTAACACCACTAAAAACTTGTCCCGTAACTGTAACATCTGTAACACCACTAAAAACATGTCCTGTTATGACTTAACAAACTTCGTTTCACAAACGTGGATGTTAAGTTTTAGGAGAGACGTGGTAGAAATCAATTGAGGCTATTTACATTCTTGACGATGAGTTGGATATAGCTAAGCTTCAGATTGATAACGAATGATCATGGATGAATCTATTGAATCGTATACTGCCATAGTGAAACCTGCTCCCTCTCCAACTCCAACAGAAAAAAAAAAAAAAAAAAAAAGTAAAAACAACCACCTCTCCCCATAAAAATAAATAATAATAATGAATATGTAAAAAAAGAAATACACACACCAATACAAAGAACGGAACAGGCCACTGTTAGATAAATTTTGAATTTATGTTTGTTTATGGTTATCGTTATTTCTCCATAGTAATAGCAGACAGTATAAAGATTTATAGGAATCTATGTTCATTTAATTAACAGGTTTATATACGCAAATGCTCCATCGAATATGAACGGCGTTGTATAAAAGTGTTAATCTTTGTTAATTTAAAACATTGATGATTGTGCACAGCATTACGAGTTATCCACGGCTTTTTATTTGTAACTTAGTTCATGGTATTTAATATTTAAGGCCACCAGTCCATATACATTTCATGTTTTAGTTAGTATTTAAGACCACCAGTCCATATACATTTCATGCTTAGTTAGTATTTAGGACCACCAGTCCATATACATTTCATGTTTTAGTTAGTATTTAAGACCACCAGTCCATATACATTTCATGCTTAGTTAGTATTTAGGACCACCAGTCCATATACATTTCATGTTATGAATTATGTAACACAAAGAGTGTTTCAAGAAGCATCAGTCCATTCAATACTAAACAAAATCCTGATCCACTGAGATGTTCTACCACAGTTAGATATAAAAGAAAGCACGGTAAAGAAAGTAAAATAAATTTTCACTATTATTGACTTTTTGATCGGCAAAAGTGAACATACTTTTTCCTCAGTCTGTTTTGATCTTTAATCCGAACGTAAGTGATTTGAATCAAAACCACACGAGGCTACCAAGCTGCCAAGTGATGAGCTTACATTTTGATGAGCACAACCACCATTCTATATTTTTACACTGAACACAGTCCAACGAGACTCCGAAAAAGTCAGTCGAGAAGGTTAAAATAGCAAAGACAAAAACTATAAGATTTGCTACCGTAAGACCTTCTGAGTGTCATTTATGTTCAAATTAACCCATCTGATCAAACCTCTCAACGAACGTATTCAAGATTCCCAATATGTTATTATCTGGCGATTACTTTTCAAACGCACGTCATTCCTATGTTTTACACTTTATAAGGCGTCAATGTGAAAAAGCCTTAGGTTTAAACTGTAACTTTAATGGATGGGGATATTTAGAGCTAACTCAGGTTAAAACTGTAACTTTAACGGATGGGGATATTTGGAGCTAACTCAGGTTAAAACTAACTTTAATGGATGGGGTTTTTTGGAGCTGAGTATCTACAGTAAGAAAGATATTATATGCTAGCAGACGACATGCACCTCTTAGAACTCTCAACACTCTAGGAAATGATAGTGTAAAAAGCATATCTTACCCACTTCCTTATCCATCATAGATTTTGACAGACCTGTACAGGTATTGACAGATGAGAACCGAGACAAACATAAATCTGTCAATGTGTAGAAGGCTATGTTTGCATATTACTGTCAATGCATAATGTGTCATCATAATTAAGATCGATTAGGAAGCATTAATGGTTATTTCTATATTTTATTTTTATTTCGATCGGCCAGTTAGACAACGTGCGCTTGTACTGAAGGATATTAAGGACATTGTCTTGGACGCCGTATTTTACTTTACGTGACAGTTTAGACCTAACAAAAAAGGTACAAAGAAACTCACATGGCAAACTTAATAAATATTTGCTGAGTTATTCTGTTCTTTTTCATTTCATGTTTGATGTCGATATTACATATGCCTCATTATGTCCCACCTCAATTAAAATCTCTAATGTAGATTTACATTACATTTCCTCATAACTGGTGTTTATTTATAAACTGTCTTAGGGAACAAATACATGTAAATACGATTATGGCCTTGGTACGATACATTTCAGACATGTTTATGGTTTTGGACTTGCTGCGCTTCAAGGATACGAATCGGAGCGAAATCGTCATGCCAAATCAAGGAACAAAATCCAGAATATACTGTTCTGAATTTACTTGATATAGTTGTCCCGCAGAAACTTCAGAAAAGAAAAAGAAGGAAAGAAAGGTAATTTTGTAACCCCGTTGGCAGCTGTAACCGTGTGAGTATGTAGCATTGATATATTATGTAATCGAAGGAACTATACTATATCACAGTGAAAATCTCGCAAATTACAAAATAAGGAGTATCTTTCAAGTTTGCATTATTCACAGCGTGTAATTATAGAAATACACGCTAATGTGATGACAAGTGGCTTTCAAGTCTGCATTATTCACAGCGTTCAATTGTAGGAATACGCGCTAAAGTGACAAGCCAGATGCTGCAATAAACTATTTGTACAATAACAGCAACAACAACAACAACAACAACAACTCCGCCACCCACGCCTCAACAAACATGTTTTCTTTCTGGCATTTTGCTTTTGTTATAACTTAAAAATTAAGTTACATAGTATACAAATAAAAGTTTGATATCTTTTCTAGTTTTGTTTTTCAATATCTTTCCTAAAATTTGTGATCATTTATTTTATGTTATGATATCTTTTCTAGTTTTGCTTCAATATCTTTTCTAAAGTTGTGATCATTTTTATGTAATGTTTGATATCTTTTCTTGTTTTGTTTCAGTTTCTTTCCTAAGCTTGTGCTCATGTATGTAATATTATGATATATTTTCTAGTTTTGTTTCAATTTCTTTCCTAAAGTTGTGATCATTTATTTAATGTTTGATATCTTTCATATTTTCTTTCAATTTCTTTCCCAAAGTTTGCGCTTATTTATGTAATGTTATGATAAATAACGATAGTTCATGCAAAGGAAATTATTTCAAACTTCACGATTATAATGAATAACTGATGAGTCACTGCTTTTAACATTAAGACTTGCCATTGTATACTAACTTAGATACACAGATCAGGAGACAGACATGTATGACTGACATAACATAGGTAAGTATGGATGAACGCTTAGAGGGATCACCAAGCAAAAGGATCATGAATAAACAACTAACAATTAAACATAAATTAAAAATGCTAGACACTGACAGTTTCTATTTTAGTACTTTGTCATGACTCAATAATTATACAGTTGTATTAAATAATTCTTTGTGCCTGTATAAAAGGTGTTTTTAATTTTCACACCTTTAAGGATGTGACAGTACATGGCAGAATAACACTATAGCAGTGGAAAAGAAAAATAATTTTTATTTGCAACTAGTAGGTTTTGCATTTACTCCGTTGAATTTGCACACATAAAATCATGTAGTGGTTTGCAGTAAAGGTATTTTCAAGCAATCTGTCAAAAATCAACCAATCAGTCTCTACTCCAGTGTTCGTCTGTATGTCTTACTCTTAATAGTCCAACGAAATATATCGCCTTAATAAAAGTCGGATAAACGAATAATACAGCTCGTCCGTATGAATTTGTACCGACATGTATTTATGTGCAGTCAATATTTTCTGCTTGGTTCTTTCGCAGCTAATCATACCTAATTAGCATATACACTGTTTGTGTTGTGTTGCTTTTGAACGAAAGAACAAAAGAAAGAAAGAAGAAGAAATGAAGAAAATAAGTCGGGAAGATAAGAACGAATGAAGTACATTTAAAAATCCTATACAAAAGATATATGCCCGCGCATACTTAACATTCAGCAAAATAAATGTACACTGCTGCTTTGCACATAGGGCGAAATGTACATGGCCACCAGTTACATATCCTCGCCCAAACAACCATTGTTATGATGCCTGGAACGGCGAGTAAACGGTGTGTTTTCAAAATCTATGCTATATACAGATTATTTGCACTATGCATTCTCTGGATAATTCGAATTCAAATTCACTGCACATAGTCCTGTTTGCCACTGCGCTTTTTCGTTTGGTTTCAATTTATTGCTCTCCATTCGATTCTGTCGTTATGGGTTATTGCTCTCCTTTCGATTCTGTCGTTATGGGTTTGTTTCCTTAAATAGACAGCCACTTCCTATATAGACTCAGATCCCAAAATCCACCAAAGTTGTCTCTAGATAATGTTTGAGTATTTTTCCTCTTTAGTTTTCGTGGTTTTCCCTGGCTTGAGTGTGGACATACTTGGTACTGATTTAAAGGAAATTGCTTGTTTTAGAATATTATAATTATCGTGTGATTGTCTGTGTACGTTGGCGACAGTGCACAGTGAGTAACCAAGCACTGGTGCTGTCTTCGGAAGTGAAATCTGCACCTCATGGCACTTTGTTTAGAGATCACCCACTCGAAAACTTCCGGATAACTTATCACCCACCCGAAAACTTCCGGATAACCTATCACACACTCCAAAATTTCAGGATAACCTATCACCCACTCGAAAACTTCCTGATAACCTATGACAAAAACTTTATTGAAAGTCTGTCTGGGAAGAACCAGTTTATCAATAGATGATTTATATGATTAATTTGGAAAGTTCAATATTGAAAAGCAAATACAGAGGATATGTATAGAAAACAACTGTGTACTGAATCCATGTATGTATGTATGTATATATGTCTGTCTGTCTGTCTGTATGTATGTATGTATGTATGTATGTATGTATGTATATGGACAGCACCTGGATTTGCCAATGGCTAAATTTTACAGCTAAATGTAGTGATGTTTGATGTATTCGACCTTGAAATACCTTTGAACAAATATATAACAAAGCCTAGGGAAATACTCCCAAAGAGTCCATGTCTTTGTGAATCACATCAGAAACTGTTTCAGCGAGTAGTGAATAAAAAGAAGGCAGTCTGAAGGTCATAGGAAGTCAAAGAAATCCTGCAATGGAGTCAACACCTACAGTAGTAAAGACCCTTACAACTGTAACGAGTAGCAAATGAAAAGAAGTTGTTTCGAAATGG
>JAECUM010027441.1:0-10676 GCA_016617855.1 Megalonaias nervosa
TATATATATATATATATATATATATATATATATATATATATATATATAGTTATTATTTTATGGGTTTAACGCCATTTTTCAGCACACGATAGTGCATGAAGAACCCGGAAAAGAACCACCAACCCAATGGAAGTCACTGGCAGGCTTTCTCAAATACCCACATTGGCCGAGCCCGAGATTGGAACTCACACAGACAGAGGTGAGATCGGTAAAGGCGAGCGCTTTAGACCCAGAGACCCCAAATTTATGTTGAGTAATGCCACCTAATATAGATAGATAGAAAAGTGAAAATAATTCAATATCAATAGCAAGATTAACAAACACAACATTTTGTAATTCTAATGTCAACAATTATTCATTTTTTCTTTACAAGCCACTTGTGAGTGGCCTGAGAAATATTACATTAATAAATCTGTGTGCTGTTCTTTATTCACAGACTGTTCTTTATTCACAGACTGTTCTTTATTCACAGACTGTTCCTTAATCACACTGTTCTTTATTCACAGACTGTTCTTTATTCACAGACTGTTCTTTATTCACACTGTTCTTTATTCACAGACTGTTCTTTATTCACAGACTGTTCTTTATTCACACACTGTTCTTTATTCATAGACTCTTCTTTATTCACAGACTCTTCTTTATTCACAGACTGTTCTTTATTCACATACAACCGTTTGTTTTATTGCTCAGAAGAGCGTTTACTTTTAAACAAAATCAGCGTGTTCCAAAATGTGAATAAAAAAGTGGCAATAATTAGACATGCATGCATTCACACACACACGTACACACATAATACATACATACAGACAGACTAACTGATAGACAGACATACACATACATACATACATACATACATACATACATACATACATACATACATACATACATACATACGTACGTACGTACCTACCTACCTACCTACCTACCTACCTACCTACCTACCTACATACATACATACATACATACATACATACATACATACAATCATACATACATACATACATCCAGTCAGTCAGTCAGTCAGTCATACATAGTGAGACCACACTTGTTATTTCCATGAGGGAAATGGTTTTGTACGTAAGGAAGGCGTTTACTGGGTAAAAATTGTGTGATTTTAACGTCATTCAGCGATCATTGCTGTAAAGATAATGCTAAATAGCACCATTTTCTACGGCATCTCTCGATGAAAGTTTGTCTGGATGTATGTCACATATTTTTATGGGACAATAAAACTAAGGTGTGCAGTTTGTGATACTACATTTATTGGAAAAGACTTTGTAAATTTACACAAAAGTTATAGATGCTTTATTTGCTGCACATAAAATTACATACGCCATACCATTAAAAATGATACGCCAATAACCTATATTACTATTTGGAAAAAACAATATTTATTTATGGACAATTTTATAAGGTTTAAAAACACAAACAAGAATAAAGACTTTAGTAACAAATTTTATTCCTTGACATTAACTTCTTCAAACGTTAGCGCTGGCACGTTTTTCATACCACAAGAAACCAAATGACACTGCATTTAACTCCTCAAAGATCCATTTCAACTTTGATTTAAACTACACAACCAAAGAGTTAGCTATTACCCCACACACCCTGCACACCCCACACACACTCACCCCACACACCCCACACACACTCGCGGTAGATGATGATATAGACACACTCAGAATGTGATATCCATCACATCGTCAAGAGCTTACACTATATAAGACTGAATACAACAGATATAAACTTTGCAAATTCCATACAATATATAAATGGAATTCAGTTTTGAAGACTTTTCTTCTTCAGACACAAGTGTACTTTATATATAATCGTATACTATAAAGGGACGATTTTATTAACTTCTCAACATTAATTTAATGCAAACTTCAACCAAGCTTCAGCTACTTTCACCAAATCTTTCCACCTTGCTCAGTTTAGATACGGCGAAAACCCGAATTATTGAACTCCGTTCCAGTCTCATGAGAGATGAATATTCGACCCAGACTGATGTAAGGTCACAACTACCAAAATTTGCGTCTAGCGTCTTTTAAATGTTATCATATAAATACAACAACAGGATGCCTACAATTTAATGTTTGCTTAATATTTCTGACCGTCTTGGCTTGTATATAACGTATATCCCATTTACAACAGCATGGAAGCATATTTACCAGCGCATTATTGCAAGGTTACCTTCTCCATATTCATTTTACATAAATTTAAAATTAAGGCATTTTCTTTATGTTATCTTATGTGCTTATCTATCTATCTATCTATCTATCTATCTATCTATATATATATATACTTGTATATATACATATATATATATATTATATGTATATATATGTTGCATATATACATAGCATATATATGTAACATATATATATATATATATATATATATATATATCTTTAGCGGTTTTGCAACATCATTACAAACAAGTTTTTATTTATTAGGTGTTATCTTTGTCCTGAACGTTCTACCGTACTGTGTCGTTTTCATATCAAAATACTCTGCATCATGCAGCCTCCAGATGCAAATTGAATAACTGGGACTTTTTATGCTAGTGATCAACGTATGGAAAAGTACGTGATAGCCGCTCAGTGAAGGGAGTGATGTTCTATGAACTAGGTTGATAAAATTTACGAGTGTCTGTTTACATCAAACACTGATAAAACCACATTTAGTCATTAAAGTTCATTGCCGCACATGCTAACGTACAAGGCACAATATCGAACTTATACGATTCTTATCACCATGTAATGAAAAGTACTAAGCCAACGGTATATGCTGTGTAAATATATACATCGAATCTAAGAGAGAGAGAGAGAGAGAGAGAGAGAGAGAGAGGTTGCTACGGATCTCGTTCACGTGTACAGAAACAGTGCTGTCATTCGTTTTGTCAGAGAATGGAAGGAAAGAACACATTTTTGACATAGATAAACATATATACACGTAGAAAGAAAGAATGGGTGAGAGTTAACCCTATATTATGCTATTTTATCGAATTATCATATGAACATGTCATCTTAAACACTATTAAACATATATCATCAGTGTTACTGTGATCTGAATTGTTATTTTTCTTTATAAGATCCCAATTATATTGACACTATTGAAGGTGTGGGTAGAGTGCAATTAGCACAAATTACACAAATTGTTATAATAAAACCCTGACAAAATTATGCATGAAATAAGTAGGTAGTAGTAGTAGTAGTAGTAGTAGTCCTTCCTCTGCCAATGTGCCAAACAAATATGCTCTCATTTAACACTTGTATACAATCTGACATACAGTTTCCAGTCAAAATTATTGACTAGACACATACACATAAATTTACTAAAGGAATATATGTTTGAAATACAAAGTCAACAAAACAGGATCATTTCCTAGCTGAGAAAAAAGCAGTTTTCGTTTGTTTTAACTTTGACGTACAAATATTACAGATGGTAATGTTAAGGAACATAAATCGTTAAGACCAAAGTCCCAGAACGACTGGGTCAACATTTTTATTGTCTGAAAATAACTTTGAGAAGAGGGACTTTGGGTTTTTTTTGTTGTTTTGTTGTTTGTTTTTTGTTTTTGTTTTTTTTTTATTTTGTAAACCAAGATTAAGCCTACCGCAAATATCTGCAATGAATAATTACACACATGATTGCAGCTTTCTTTATTTTATATCACAATATTATAAACTTTACGGTGCTCAGTGTATTCTGAACAAATTGTTTTATAAAGTGATAATTATAGACGATATGAATATTCCATCTAAAATATAAGTATGCTCCTTCTCAAAGCAAACGTACGTCTAGATATTACTCGGAAAATATGCAATCTTTATTTCTTCACTCAGAAAGACGGGGAAGGGGGAGCTGCTCACTGTCTTCGGCATTTCTCTCTGTGTCTTCACATTTCTCTCTGTGTCTTCACATGTCGAGAGTTGCTAGTCTCTTTTTTTAAATCCATCACCTATTGACTCAGTTATCTATTATTATTATTATTATTATTATTATTTCCTTTTTATCAACCAGTCAGCGAAAATGGACAAAAGTGGTTCCTGCTAACATTGCAATATAGAGACTATATAAAGTTTCCTGCGCTCCAAAGACTGCCAAACACGTGAACAGATGCAAAAACTGTGAGCTGAAATTCATTACCGATAGTTCCTACACACGTCGGAATGTATCCGAGTATGGTTGTTATGTACATTTCATTTGCATTGTTTGCTATTTTTAAAATCTCTATATGCTATGGATAATTGTATTTTGCACTTGACCTTGTCCAAAATCAAGTTCACTGTGTTTCTGACTAAAGACACTGATCTTGCTTATATTTTGGTAAACAAATAATACGTAGCTAATATTTTTGTAAGAGTGAGAGTTAAATATTAATATTATTATCTTGGCCGGAGTCAAGGACATTATGTTTACCATGTTCTTTATTATAAATTTGGTAACATAATCTTCTAAAATGGAATTTTCCATTAAGTAATAGTTCGGACTTTTTAGAAAATGCTAATTTTGACCTAGGTCAAGTAGAAGGCTTTAAAATCTTATTTACCTGAGAAGTTATTCATTGGTGATGTAAGATCTTGAAGTAGAATTAGTCTTATTGTTGTGTTCAGTATTTAATTTTGCTGGAATTATTTGTTCAAATTATTTATTTAAAATTATTTATTCACTGGAAATACGAAGTACTTATAATAATATTCTTGGACAGAAACATTAATTTGGAATTATAATGAATTCAAACAAAGATATCTTGGATTATATTATTGTGATTCATCAAAAGACTGTTGGCACATCACCACACTTCAGGCCATTGCTACTTTAGTACATTTGAGACTACAGGCACATCAACACCTTCAGAGTGGGATCTTATTTTGGAATACCACTGGAATTAAACTAGAACTTTATTCATTAGGACTGGTGATAAAATTGTAAGGGCTATTTGGGACTTAAATTTTTTAATGGCTGTTTGGGACTTAATTTGCATTACATTCAGTTCTTTCTTAAATGTTCACTTTGCATTCTAGGGAAATAAATTGTTTGTTAAATTTTACAAAACTTGTTGGTTTACGCTTTTTCTCTTACCTTGAGACCATAGAATCGTAATAACGGCCATGTCGTGCAATTATACAAATCGCGAGACAAACAAATTACATTCGGTCGCGAAAACAATTTTGCTTTGTTCAATTAGTACGTGGTTATCCAATATTTGAGAACATCTCATGGCATATATGGCACCCGTCAAACCAGGTTGAAAGATCCTGGATATGTAAGAATTAGGTTTCCTATGAATATGTAAATCTTGCAACATGACGAATAACTCAAAGAGTCTGTCATTTCGTTTTTTGTAACTTTATGAAACATAACAAATATACCGCCTTCAATCACTGTATGTTTTGGTCATGATATTATGGTCGTGATGGTTCCAAAAAGTTGACTTTATAAGTTTCTTTGACATAACTTGTATTTAATCATGGGAATTTCCCGTGCTGCTTGAGTACAGTTCTTTTTGGTGTTTTTTAAGCGTTTAGAGTCTCATTTTGGAAGGTATCTGGTATATATTTTATTACAATAGTTATTGGTAAAGTAAGAATAACGGCTATAGAAATTGCCGCGTGCAAACTTGCCGAGCAAAAGGAAAATACAGAGTCATCAGGTTCAGACTCTTTCACTGTATTCCGGTAAACGTTTGTACACAGCTATGTAGTGTGACTGTATGGTCCATTATTCTGTAATGTGACGTAATATTATATTCAGCTACATAGCAATTCCCGCGTCCGTTTATTTGCACCTTTCGCGTGCGGCTCAATATATACGTAAAACAATCCTTTTTTTCTCCTTCAATCCCCTAACAAAAAGAAAATAAAGAATTTGCAGTCGTTTCTTGCTGTGACAGGGGAGACAAATGCACAAATTAACTGCGACCCAAGCCCCTGACATCTCTGCGTTAAGACGAGTGCACTACTATCTGAGCTAACCAATCATATGATGGTTATTTGAATAGTTATGAATATTTTGTTATAACTTTCTGTTTCTTTGAACAAATCAATAAATTTAATGCCGATCAATAGACAAATAACGTTCTGTACAGTCATCTTCATTTGTACATGCAGCACGCCTGAAGCCTCAGCCATATACGTGCGACGTAAGATAGGAGAAATACAGTGACTTCAACATTTCTTCGCTGGAGAAAAAATTTGTTACTGAGCAAGGGGAATATAAAAAAAATCCGAGCGCTCTACGGGGACTTTTCGTCTGATATCAAGGTCGACATAGGTCAAATTGAACATGTAACCCTTTGTAATATCCTACAATTCTGCGGTGGTATCGCGAATCTAAAGATGGTCGCAAATTCACGGAAGATGACCCAAGTTATGGAAGACAGTTTTCTGCGATTGTTGAGCGAGAAGTGGCTACTTTGCATAGAGCAATTGATGACGATGCCTGCTATACTATGGTATTTATTTCTCCCATCACGGTTCATTAATTCATCGGATGTTTTATTATAGGCTGAAGAATTACTTGAGCTCAGAAATGTTTGTGCATGATGGGTCATGCATTTGTTGACGAATGATCAAATACAGACTTGGGATGAAATCGTAGAACAGTTACTCAACTAAATATGAAAAGAGTGACCAGAAACGTTTGAATGAGGTTGTCACAGATGATGAACCGAGTCGAAACAATAATAACCTTTGGACTGGAGAAAACGAGCAGAGACCACAAATTACTCGACGTGGTCGGACTGTCAACAGAGTTTATACACATTGTTTTTCGATGCAAAGGACCCGGTAGTCAATGTACCTGTACCTTCAAAGTGTTTCCATGACAACGAACTAGCGAATAAATCCCCCGTCATCCCAGATTTCCAGAAGGATCACAGGAAACAGAAATTGCTACGTCCTCCATACAGCCCTGATTTAGGTCCAAGCGAATTTTGCTGAATCCCGTTATAAAATATTCGCTGAGGGGCAGACGTTACGGTTTGAAGTAGTGTCCCAATGTATGAACAACATACAAAACAGTGAATTAGAATGGCATTTAATTGTAAAAAAAATAATCAGGACGAGAAAATATGCAGAGATGCACGAAGAGCACTCTGAAGGGATGTGATGATTCACACGAAGTAAATTAAATGGCACGACTTTTTAACTTAATGAAAGTCTCATGCATACGTGCTTTTTATGATACGGGGCCCTGAGTGGAGGATTTAACAGTGGAGATTATCCTTTCAAGGCGTTAACGTCCATATCTACGCCATCTAATATGCTATTTGCGTGAAGTACTTTTTCACGTAACGATAAACGCGCTTTCAAAGTATAAAACGAGTTCAAATTGGATTGGACATTTCGAAACAGCAGGAGTCATTACATAGACAAAGCAATTGATATCAAAAACATCAATTTGAGTCTAATAATTTTTAATTTGTCTGGTTAGAGATTCGTCCCTAACAACATAATCCCTTCCTAATATTCTGTATGTACAGATATCCAAATGTTAAAGTGTGTCTTACTGATTGTATTAAGAGGTAAGTAAATCATGCCACGACATACAAGAATCAGATAATCTTACTGAGTGATGTTATCTTTGATACCCTGAACTGCTTACCAAACAAGTCGTAGTGTGTGATTAACGTAGTCTTGTTCAGTTAGTTCAGCAGCCAAAGCATGTAACAACTTCCAGTATTTCACGTATTTTGTATACGTTATTTATACTGAATTTGTTACAGAGGTTGTTGTACGTTACTATGCATTAAGTAATCACCATCCCGTTAGTATAAAAATGTCAAAATCCTAAAAGAACTCCACATGTAAAGATGACTCGGACATTCACCTACAACACAGGAAGCTTGTGTGTTTCAGTGAGTAAGATTTTGTGAATGATTTTCAGATGCAATCTTTCAATATATTATTAGTACCGTATGTACTCGCTTATACGTCGAGGCTAAATACAAACATAAAAACCTGATCTGCATAACAGAATGCGCCTGCAGATTAGGGTCTGTGTTATTTTGTTCCTACTGATTACTCCTAATAAAGTACACATACCCAGATCTACCAGTGCATTATGGGTCTGTGCAGTTTGCAGTTGGTCTTGTCTGATAAGCGAGTACAGACGGTATAAATGATAATACCAGTAAAGCTCTGTACACATGTATTTGGTACATGCGGATGTTGAAGGTGTTTGATCAGTATGACCCTGTTGTAAATATCCGCGTCAAAATGTAGCACCAACAAGTTTGGTTTTGTGTGGTTACATTTAATATAGTTAAACACAGGTACTACTTTCCTTAAAAAAAGAGAGATTCGGTTAGCTATAAGAAATGGCTTAATCGTGCCCTAGTGAGAAAACACATACAGGAATATTTTATAAATGCCATTAAAAACAATAAGATTACTAAAGAATGATGGAAACATTTCATGATCTTAAATCCTTCTATAGTGCATGTCAAATTGCAAGACCCGTTGTCAGTGATAAGGTGTTTACTGATTTAGATGGTAGTGCAGATGTTTTCAATGATAATTTTTCCTAAGTTGTCGGTTAGCTTCTACATGATAAAATTATGTCTGATCTTGTTGACGACAAACTGCATGGCGGTTATTCCTTATTTAGTTTTCATTACTGTAAAAAAAAATTCTGAATGACCTAATTGGATTGACTAAATCGAAATCTACTGGTCCTGATGATGTAAGAATATATATATATATATATATATATATATATATATATATATATATATATATATATATATATATATATATATATATATTGTTATGTATATTTCATTTGTATTATGAGGTTGATTTGAATCCATAATTGAGGGTAGGAGTTTGGGCCTATCTGACTAATATAACGTTTTAAACAAGATATTACATATCTAATTTTTGCCTATGATTGAAGATTATATATCAAGATTATTATCATCCGCAGGTAAAAATGTTTATGTGACCTTTTGACCTTAGAATTTCCTAGAAGGGATCTTGTGTATGAATTTGACGGGAAAATACCAATCTTCATGGTTCTGTTATTGTATCCTAGTAATTTATATAAGGGAGAAGTAAACAGAAATTCTTTATTCATATCTTAACACCAGCCTTTCGGTGAATCAATTTTAGTAGTGTTTAGTTATAATTTGAGGGGATCTATTTATTTAAATTATTCATTAGAATTACAAAGTACTGTTTGACTTTAACACTAAATCATTATATTTTGCGATTGTTGTGAATTCATTTAAAGACATTTTAGATTATATCATTGTGATACATCAAGACTGTTAGCACATCAACACCATTCCAGGCTATTGGTAGACATGCACATTCTAACTGGAATTCAGTCGAAGTACCACTGGAATTCATTCGGAATATTCTATACTCTTGGACTTGTGATTGAACTTTTAGGACTATTTGGGATTTAATGCACAATACTGTAATTTCTTTTAAAATGTTCACGTTGCATTCCAGGTAAATAAATCATTTGTTTAATTTTACAAAACCTGTTTGTTTTCGCTCTTTTCTGTTATTTAGTTTAAGACCACAGAGTCGAAGCAATATATCATCTACCTCTCATGTGCGTCTGCGGGAATTATTCCGGGGAGGAAGGGGTGGGCGAGCCAAAATTAGCGGGGGGGGGGGGAATTTCAAACGGATGTATTATTTATATACTGCATAATGAATTTTGTAAAAGAAATCGGAGTTGGGAGGACCACTGCCCCCTCCCCCAACTTCTGACGCCAAAGCCACTTTTAAAGATTTAAGTCTGGTGATTCCGATACGTAAGCAGATAACACGATATTGCACACTTTCTAAAAAACCCTTCATGTTACTGAATGAGGTGTAAACACTGTCGTAATGAGTGTGAACGATTAGTGTCTGACTAATTAGACGAGACCCCCCCCTTTTTTAAATGTTAATTGGTTCAAATAATATGTTAATAATCAATGGTGCCAAACCGAATGTGTAACTTAATGGAGTAATTTTACTTATGTGAACAATTAAGAGGTCTTATGACCTTACATGGATAAAACTTTATCTTGATCAATTCGTATACAAAATGTACTTTCTAGGACAGTATTTCATCCCGCCTTGCCCTGTTAGTTAGAATTTAAGTCTACTTTCCTCTCAACGCCTGAAAAGTATAATATAATGGTAGACCATATTTATACTATTTTGAGGGCAATAACACGAAGAAAAAAAATTGATAAAGTTTCCAAAGCAACACAAAAAAGGTAAACAAAAAATAAAAATAAAAATAAAATAAATACAAAAGAGCAAGACGTTTGATACTCGATGCAACATCCCCTTACTATGAGCCTTAATTGTTTAAAAAAATTACACTGGCACACTGTCAAACCTAAAATCACTTACACAAACTTATTTATGTACTAAAATCTGTTCATAACTTGACCCCTGAATACCTGAATGAAAACTTTACGCTGTTTACTGACTCCACTTTATGTGATTTAAGATCAATGCAAACCAACAATCATATTCTTCCGATAGTTAAATCTGACAGTTCAAGAAAAGTCTCAGGTTTTCGTAAATGTTTTTAAAATTTGTGTCGATTTGGTACAAAACGTGTGATTATTCTTCTTTCTGTCATTTTTTAGTGTCGCAGACATTAGTGTTTGTACCACTGTTACCCTCTTGAAATTAATAATAATAATAATAATAATA
>JAECUM010027442.1:0-39281 GCA_016617855.1 Megalonaias nervosa
TATGTATTTGGCATTCATGATACGGCCTTACTATAGTTCAAGTCCTACTTGGTCAACAGGACACAAATTGTGTCCGCAAATGGAAAACACTCCAGCCCAGTTGATCTATGCTGTGGTGTTCCACAGGGGTCTGTTCTTGGACCTATTCTCTTCATTCTGTACACTCAGCCACTCTCAAGTGTCATAGATCATCATCCAGTGTCTCACCAGTTGCATGCTGATGACACCCAAATATACAAATCTAGCCATCCAGCTGAAGTTGAAGCTACCATCCAAGGCGTAGAGAGGTGCATTTCCGATGTGAAATCATGGATGACATGTAACAAGCTGCAGATGAATGATGATAAAACTGAAGCCATCCTGATTTCAACACAAAGACTTTCTCATTCACATCCTTTACCTCAGACAATACATATCAGCAACATCAACATTAAATTCACACAGTCAGTACGAAACCTCGGTGTCACTCTCGACAATACTCTCTCGTTGCACCAACATGTCATGAACATATGCAAGGCTGCATATCTTGAGCTGAAACGAATCAGCTCCATTCGCAAGTATCTTTCCGTTGATGCCACTAAAACACTTGTGTGTTCCTTAGTACATTCAAGACTGGACTATTGTAACTCAATTCTGTCTGGTTCGTCTCAATATCTACTTCAGAAACTTCAAAAAGTTCAAAATAAAGCTGATCGAATCATCCTTAGAGTACCACGATCAGAGTACGCCTCTCCCCTGCTCTGTACCCTACACTGGCTATCCATACGACCCAGAATTAAACACAAAATTTGTTCTCTGTGCTACGTTTCACTGACGGGCTCCAGTCCAACATACCTATCTGAACTCACCCATGTGTACACACCTGCAAGATGCTTACGCTCCTCTTCTGACACTCGTATTCTCATTATTCCCACTATGTAGATGAAATCATATGGACAACGCTCTTTTGCATACCAGGGCCCAGCAACGTGGAACGAATTGCCCACTGCACTTAGACACAAAGACACAGTGATCTCATTCAAGAGCGCTCTTAAAACTCACCTATTTCAACTGCAAGAACAGACTTAAAGACCTAATAATGTATCCTTGCCTTAAATATTTACAGCATATTTTCTGTTTCTACTTTCGTGGTGTTTGTTTTTAATTTTGTAATCATATCATTATATATGTTTTTTAAGTGTTGTCAAATGTTGTAAAGCGCTTAGAGCTTCTAAAGATAAGGCGCTATACAAAGTCCTCATTATTATTATTATTATTATTATTATTATTATTATTATTATTATTATTATTATTATTATTTCCTGATGACACATTTCAAAGAATAAATAATTCTTATTATATCAGATTTGAAATCAGATATAGGTACGTTTTCAAATGTATCAAATTTTTCACAAGATATGTATTAATTGATAACTTTAATGTTATTTTCTTTTTTCTCTTGTCACATATTCGTGGTCATTTAATAATGAAATCAATTTCCAGAATGTTTTCTTTTAATGTTTGGGGGAAAACTATTTTTAATTTTACAAGGGAATAATCGGTCCTATATCCTGCTTCAGATCTTACATTCCAGTGTCACCTGCTTCAATGAGTTACAATTCCTCGAAGTGTTTATATGGATTATTAATTATGTGTCCACATAACATGTACTAACTTGTATTCGACACATATATTTAAGACAACTTCTCATTTCATCGGGCTCTACCACACTATGCTTGAAAGCATCTGTATTTGGACTCATCACAAGATTAAAATCTCTTCCGTTTAAAACATTCTACTTTTGCAAATGCAATGTGTTCTTTTTATCTCAAGAGTAAATTAGAATATTGCCTATTTTGTTGATAACTATCCATAAGTGTAAGTATTAGCTGATATTTGTTATATCCATAATAATCGTATTTCACGAAGAATCTGTTGTTATTTGACGAAAGATAGACCGGAAATTACTAATACATGTTATAGCTATATTTCTTCAAGTAGCAAAGCATAAATCAAACTTTGTATATCTCAGTTTAAGGATGTGTGTATCTTTAGGACATGTCTTTAAGAGCATTAAATATATATTTTTTTCCGGAGACCCCATACGACTCTACACTTTAGTGTTAAATATTTATTGACTCAACACAAACTTTATGAAAGCTTATAATACTATTAGTATATTTGCATTTGTGAACGATATGGAACTCATATAAGGCTGATTTTCTAAATAACCTTTGCCCATTAGTGAGGGTTAACATTCATGATGTATAAAGAATACTGCTGATATGGACGATGCAGAACCAGTGGATCGACTAATAGTGAGGTACATCATCACAAAAGTCAAATCAGGAAAAAATACAAAAATCTGACATGATGTTTGAAGAAATAGTACGTTTAAAAGAAGGTTTAGTGAAAGTATGAAGAAAAAGGAAAATGGGTAGATAAGAAAAAAGAAAACAAGACACCAGACTGGAAACATAGTGTACAAACCGATTTGATAACATTAAATAGCAGACGATGCAGCAATTCCCCCCAAAAAGAAAAAAACGTAACACATATTGCATACAAATCTAAATATGGTCAGAGAATAACTCTACCTTTAGTACACCCTCAAAAATAATGTAAGGAAGTATCAGGTGTGCATACATCATTGTACAAGTTTGATAGCAGTTTATGCGTGCCTCACTCTGTAATGTACTTAACTAGTTAATTCATAAAACTATTTCATACATGACGAAAATGAAACAAATGATTTTAACAAATCACACCATGTGTACAGGCAAGGCAAAACTGTGTCACGGCATAGTGCAACCTATTCTTCTTAGGATGGATCATCCATATGTAAGTACCAGAAAATGTGTGCTAGCCTTTAATAAATTACTTCTAAATTGGGACTCTGCTGTACATATCCTGATGTGAATTTTGTATTTGTTTCAATACGATGTTTCTCATTTAGTCCATTGCTTTGAAATCTCGTTCAAGTAAATGTGTACTCTTAATATCACTTCGATGCCCATGCTTTTTTTTGTTGTTTCGAATCCATCTCTATTAGCTTACGTTGGTCAATCTGAATAAACCAAAAATGCATGTTACCTCATTCTAGGGGTTGTGCTAGATTTTTAAACATTTCGACGTTGTTTTCAATCGTGAAGTAACTGGATATCGCATATACGTTTAAAAGGACCATGATAAACTCAATCTTTATTGACATATATTTTGTCGATAAACAAGTGTTTAGATAAAGTTAATTATATCAAGACTTTACTCAATGGCCTCTGATGAAATACAAACCTATATATGTGCAGTGTATCGTGGAATAAGTAGAAACCTCGATTCTCCCGCGATCTTGTAGTTGCTGAATAAAGAGAACAAATTGCAACAAAATGTTACTTCAGATATATACAGGATTTGTAATGGGCACTGATTTAATGTTGGCTTTACTAAATTAACTAAATAGTGTCCATGCAGATATTATTCCACGAATTTCATAATTTAATATTAAATTTTACCCATCTGACATTCTCTTATCACCTAGATTTTTTTTAATTTTAGTGGATATTATTTAGGAAGAATTTTTCTTGTGCGTAAAAAAATAGTCCCAAAGGAAGCTGACCAGGTATTAGTGTCTTAAAGTATATAATACGTTCTTGCAAATTATAAAATCACATGACAAGTGTCCTTCCAAATGAATATAGCATTTGCACAGACAAAATCATTTTTTTTTTAACACGGGAAAGTCCATTGCTTGTTATGTCGCATTGTTAGATACAGTACCGGCTAGTGTGCAATAAACAACCCATGTTTACCGTAAAATGTCACTTTCACAACTAGGCATTGCATTGTTGAGATATTCATGTGAAAGGAGGATTGCTAGATGCATCAATTCCCATATTTACTGCATTTGTATTTGTGACTGGATCTATGCTTTGTTTGATTTTGGAAAAGTAGACTACAGAAGACATAAAGAAAGTTCATTTTAAATCGGAATTGTATCACATATTTACCGCGCAAGCATTTTGTGCTTGGATGAAGTTCTGTCAGCTGGAAGACCGGTTTATGTCAACATTCTTTTCTGAACGAAGGTGAATTTCTTTATTTGTATAAGATAATATTTAAACCACGCTTGTATAAAGGATGGACTCATGTCACAGGTATACAAGTCACCCCTTCCCCCACACAGGCTATCATCTGATAATACCCCTATTTTTACTTGATCTTTTCTTGGGGTTTTACGCAACGTTTCATAGCATTATATGCTATGCATAACGAGCCTCTGTGGGGGAAAATTCACCATATTCAGAAAAATGTTACATTTTTTTCCAATTCCATTTGGGCAGTCGATTCGAAAAATGGCCCCCAAAATATTCATAGTGTTGGTACAAAGGCGGGGTAAAGAAGATGTTCTCACGATCGCGACCAGTTAGTAAAGATAATAATGTGCAAAAATTGTATCGGCTTAATTGGACCAATCAGGATCACATGCTCAGCATTACATAAAGTACGTGTTGAATATAAAAAATATTAAACTGCACACACTATCTGTAAAGTGTACACATTATGTGATAAAGGTATTTCTTCATACACGTTCAGTTCTTGAATTCGATCTCCAGTATATGCAATATCTGAGACAGAATATATATGATATGCATTATGATTATAATGGATGTAGCAAATAGATATCTCACAATATGATTAGAAAATTGCATGGTTTGTACCTTTCTTAACACAAAAGATTTTTAATTTTCTTCTTCCAAGTTTAGTATAGCAAATATGTCACCTGTACACACAATTACTATATTTTTTCTTTTCAGTCAGTTTCATAAACTGTGTGCAAAGGGATACCTGTTTTTTTTTTTTAAATAAAGTACTTAAGTAATTTAAATTTCTCACAGTCAAGTAAAATGCCCACGCCATTCGGCTGTATCCAGATTATAACGGCAACATCTAAGATTATCTGAGATTTTATTCCTTCAGACCTTAATTAGTACCAGTAAATGTTAGTCTAAGATGCATAACACACGTTTTGGTTTACAGTAAACACCTTCATGAGAAACAGCGACTCCATTGATTATAATTATTTGAAGCGCACTTTACCTTTAAATGTATCAGTTATACGTAAAAATTTGAGCAGTTTCCTTTTTATATAAATAGGATATGATTGACACAATGTCCCCAAGGGGATTCCCCGACTAAGGTCTCAGTGACAATGATTAAGCATTTTTAATTGTCTTCCACATTTATACAGTAATCGTCTCATAGCACCTTATAAATAAGTTTATTAGTAAGTGGCTCGTGAGGTCATCCTCGTGCTGCATTGCAGCACCACTATGGTTAGACATCAGAAAGTCAACGATCTATAACTTCAAAATTTAATAGAGAAACAACACCTAAAATAACAAAGGTGAGATACAATATGCATAAGGCTGATATATTTGCGAGTTTACACATTATTTGCGATAATATTAACACTTGAGGAAAAATTATTTCAGACATTACGCAATTGTGTAATGAATTTAATTGATTTTAAACTGGATTGTTTCTGTACTGGAAGTTATTATTTTATTTATGGGAAGACAGTCTTTTACTGTGTCATAGTTTCTAAATGCAAGTTCATGTATTTCTGTAAGCCAATATAGAGTGAGATGACTGGGGTTAAAAGGAATAATAAGTGTCACGGAATTGTATAAATCCCTTTATTTATTAAATGCATGTACGCAGGTTTCGTTTTTTCTGTACAACGATACCCGAGGGTGATTTATGTATATTATACATTATTTCGAAACAGTGAGTTCGATTCATCCTATGCCGCATACATAATAGCACACACATATAGCACACATGGACAATACTGATCACTGGCAATGATCGCTAACAATAAATAAACTCCAAGACAAGCCCGGGGTGAGAAGTATTTTACAATAGAATAGGAAAAAATGGTGTATAAACCCTAAAACAAAAAAATCATAAAACCGAAATTCTATACATTTAATACAAATAGCACAAACATATTAATAAAACAGAAAAACATTTTTAAAAAAACTTTAAATTTTGGAACTAGGGGGTTTCCTCTATGATGACAAGTCTGAGTGGAACCACACCAATAAAACTTAGAGACTTGCACATATTCAGCTCTAGAGGTATGTAAGTTATTTATTAATTTCTTATGTATATTATTTCTTATCCATATTGTATGTCATAGCCACTGTACCTACTACCACGCTTATTTTTGTATGTTTTCAATGTAGCTTTGGCTTGCGCAGTATAACGCAAATATTTTCTATTATTGGTTGTGACTTAACAAGAGATGTATATTAGCAATATAAAGTTGCATTTTATTAACAAACGTTTTGCATTTTATTAAGAAACGTTTAGTACCATAGGAATCTTATCGGACACGTGTTCATTTCTGAACTTTTTTATTGTTTTGTAATGTTTTGCCGACAATGTAATTTGTATAACTTATCGTATATAACGTCTTTAGGTGTTATCGTATATGCCCGTGTCATGCATAGTACACGGTGTTAGATGTATTTTCAGCTGATCAGAGTGATCCATGCTGATCGTAGTCTACGTGGTACCAGCTGCAGAGATAACCGTAGAAGTTGACCATAGCAGCTGTAAAGCTGAACCATAGCAGCCGTAGAGCTGAGTGAACGGTGTTGCTGGTCGAGTAGGGGATGATCGGGCGTTGCTGACCGAATTGGTGGACGCTAATTGCTTGATTGACCAAGGAATTGAATGGTGGTCGGTGACTACCTATAATGATGTTTGCTTGATTGACCAGTGTGATTGGTAGCCAAGTATGATATTGACGAGAATGTTTTGTTACTCCATGCGTGCAATCTTTAAGCCGTGGGCTAATTTTGGAGTTTGTTATACCAATTGTTTTGGGAGTGTAAAGATATTTTTGCATGATTTCTGTCCAATCAATTCATCATTTTACTCTCTGAGTAAAATACGTCAGTTTTCACTATTTGAGTGATTACATCATTTTTAATATTGAGTAAAACACGTCATTCTTTTCATCGTGTGGAATTACTGTGAATCGTTCACCTTTTGTCCTTGTACTGTGTAAGGTCATTTATTTGTATTTGTATTTGTTGCATTATTAGGTTCATGCGGATTATGTTAACTTGTCCAATATTTGGATCTTTTACACGCACGTATTAGTCAATATTATTTTCTTATTCAAGTCATACATCAATAAGCATTGTATTTGTACCACCATCAAAAGTGGTCTGTTATAAATCCGAAATCCAACCCGGTTATCTTGTTACAATAAGAATAATGAAATTTGCACAGGCCAACCCTTAAAATTAAAATCTACACATAATCCATTATGGATAATTAAATTTAATATCTGAAATGTTCTATCACTAGACAAAATTAATGTATAATTTAGAGTTTTAAACTTGTAGATGGAACTATGAAATTAAGCTAAAATACGGCGTGTAAACGAGAAACAATAACCCAATGCATCTTTTGTATTACATTTAGGTATAACTCTTCCGGTACGCATGGGGAGTAAGGCATACCTGCAAAATGAAGACCAATATATTTAAACATTCTAGTGCTTGAGATGGTTAAGGAACCAATCATCCTCTTTTGAATCGTATGGTATTCAACTCAATCCCACAAGGAAAAACATAATGCAACAATATTTACGTTCATGGAGTTCAGTCTGTATTTTCAACTAGATTTATGCACTGTATCTTATCAATATAAAACGGCTGCTAAGTTACGACGGAATATATCTTTGCCTATAATAACATTAGATAAGATGGGAAGTTTTATTACCGTCAGCATTGCTTCCGCCTTTTGTTCTATCCTTTTAAGAAAGTAACATACAAGACACACAAATAAATATATATGGGTTGACAGATTGTATATTTGCAATCCCAAACAAATTATACTATTTGAGGACCGTCTGTTTTAATGTCTATAGTTGGCATGAAGTAAATTCTATCTTATCTTATAGTGAGCCTCTGTAATATGAGTAACTTCATATACGCTGTCATCCATGGAGGTAAACACTAAATATAAAGAATACAGAGACTGTAGGGATATAAATACATGTTTGAGCTATAGACTTGTTGTTTCTATATGTGGAATTATTCTATTAAACATTATGTCATACTTTTCTATCACATTCATCCATAAACTAGATTAATTTAACTCCAACCTTGCCTTTGGATTCTAAAATTATGCATCCTCATAATATCTACTAGCATGTGGTAGATACATATATCTAACACAATTTCTCGGGCACATGAGTTTTTGCACACAGTATAATTGAAAGTATGTGTTTGAAACGTCACAAAATTATAATCTCCCCCAATATAACACTGACACTTTGAAAATGTAAATAAGATAACAGTGTCGACACTGTCCATTTGGTCTATCACCATCAAGAAATGATAATTCTTGAACTCCCTCCCCCGCACAAGTGGCATCATAACAGGATATAAATTATATGTATTATGATTATCATGAATGTAGCACATACGTTCATAATACGACTAAACTTACATGGTTTCACCGCTCTTTAGGCAACATAGTTTCCATTTTCTCCTTCACGATCATATTATCGCAAACTCGTCAGCTAGACACACTAATATTTTCACTTTCCTTTTGATTCAATTCCTTAAACTTTATGCATACGTCAGGCTACTGTGTTAATACAGAAGTTAAGTAAGATATATATTTGTCACAGGCAAGTATAAATGGCCTGCAGATTCGACTGTATCGAGTTAATAATGGTAATGTGTATAATCCATTGGGATTTTATTCCATAAGACATTAAATAATATGAGAAAATTCTAGCCTAAAATGTACAACAGCACGTCATGGTTTACAATAAATACCATCTAGAGAAATGACGACTTCGATGATTATATTTGGCAAAAGCGCAATTTATTTTGTATTACGTCAGTGATACCAAATCATATAGACCGGCTTCGTTTTAATATAAGTGGGCTATTATTGAGAAAGTTTTCAAAGAGAATCCACGTGTAAAGTCTCAGTGACAATGATTCAGCATGTGTTTAAGTTGGTCTCCAATCTTTCACAGTAATCTACTCCTAGCACTTCATAAATAAGTGTATTAGTAAGTGGAACGTAAGGTCAGCCTCGTGCAGGATTGTAGCGGTGGTTAGACATCGATTACCAAACGGTTCCTTTATTGTAGCACCACTTGATTAGTCATCAAAGGACCCAACATTTCAAGCTTAAATATTTAATAAGTAGCAAGGTAGTGTCATAATGTAATTCAAAAAACTCATTTATGCATAAGATATATCATCATCACTATTAGGCAAAATACTGCACTTGCACATATGTTGATAATGGGGCAATATATGAATTAATAAGTATTCACGTATATACTAAATATGTAAATATGTATACATTATATTTGTATCAAAATGTAGTGCTCGTGTCTATTTTGTTCATTAATCACTGTCGCTCCCACAGCCTTTAATAAACTTAAATCTAAATTAATCCTTCAGCAAATTCATTAATTTCTGTTATTAGTTCAGCATACAACCGAAGGGCAAAATGTGTCCCTCTAATGGAGTTTATTTCACGCATACATAATGAATATGTATAAAGACGCACTGTTTGGAATGCATAACGATGCAACGTTATGATACGGTGCAGTAAGTCTGTCCCCGACTGAGCTTTCTTCCAACGCTCTTTCTCTGCTTATATTTATCTCGTTCAGTTCCAGTTTTGTCACCTACATCATTCCTCCTAGAAAATACAAGAACAATATGAAAGTATTACACACACATTGTATCATCGAATGGTATGTGGTCATGCTCATGGTAACGTGCTTTACGAATGCCCTAACATTTGCATTATAACGAGTGTACTCATTCTTTAAACATGATAGAACACAGTATTCTATCTTTCTTTGTTTCTCTGATAACCCCTATGTAATTGATCAGACACGATGATACCAGACATCCGAAGACAATTTACAGGAGTTTTTTCTACTAAATGCAAAGAAGAATAAATGGTGCCTGTCTTGGGTCTATACTGTAAATACTATCAATTGTATCCACAACACCGGTACTTTAGGAGAACTATGAAAAGAGATGAATAACTTTCCTCACTAGTTGTAATAATATTACAAAACGTATACATTCGGCTGAGACTAGAATATTAGACCATATCTTGCCTTACTTGATACATTATGCGAACTAAACATTTATAATAATGCAGCAATTTATACTTAGCGGTAACGTTTGGATGCAGTTTATGCATTATATTAATTGACTATTCACAATATAATTGGTAGCTGCGTTTCCTAGTTTTGGAAAACTTAGAGTTGCAGTCCTCTGTGTCTGGGGCAAAGCAAAATGTACCTATTTTACTAATAATGATAGAGATAAACGTGGGACAGGTTTAGTTGCTTCTCTATCAGTATTTTTATTCCCTTTTGACAGCGGTCATAGTAGGTGCGAACAATGCACGGTAATGACTGAGCGAAACGTTGCCATTCTATGTAAGAAGACATTGTATGGTGCATGTATATTAGTTCCACCAGACTACATTGTACAGTGTATATACCTTCCACTCTTGAACTGTATTTCTCACGTAAGGGACAAATACATTTAAAATTGGACCTTCCTGTACAGCCAGCTGTAGATCCATTTTTACATTGAAGACTATATGCGTTATACCGCTATATATGACAATTTAAATTCATTTTAAATCTTTAGATATTTATGTGATGTGTTCTTACGCATGTAGAAGAGGGGTGCAATTTATTGTCAGAAAGAAAGTGAATGAGAACAGGTCTCTTTATTACTAACGTGTTTGATGAGATGTAAAATTAAATGTGCATGTACCATCCTACTCTTTACGACATTGATCAAGTCAAAAGGAAGATAGAGAGTGAAAGACAGAATTCGTTAGGTCAGTCGTACAAAATTACAAAGTCAAAGTATATGGGTACATAATTTAAACAAAGACAAACTTTGTGTTTGATGCTGGCCACTTTCGCGACCTTGTATTGAAATAAATGTAATGTATTGAACCAAAAATTTGCTATGTATTTACAGCATAACATAGCTATCTGGACAAAGTCTAAAGAGTAAACATGTTAAGAAATTGAACAATGAGACATACGGTATAATACATAAATTTTTTGAGTCTGCAACCGCCATAAACAGAAATACAGCAAATAGAGATTGCTGCATTTCTGGCAGCCAAAAAAGGTGGGTGGGGCAAAGAACAAAAATGTCCACCATCAAAGAAAAGAAAAATCAGTGTTGAGCAATATGAAACCGATGAATGCTGTATTGCCGAGGAAGTAGACCACCCTCATATGCCCCGATAGTTATGATATATCCAGCCTGTATGAAAGATTGGGAAGAGACTTTAAAACGGATCCGCGTACTTCATGAATGCGCTGTTGGTCTTCCGGAGCTGTTAGAGTACCCTCATACATAGACACAGATTAGTCCAGGTCGAATGTATGCCATCCCAGCAAAGCACGATCGATGACCAGGGATCTAGGTCTGCGAAACCCACGAAACCTGAAAAAGACAGTAACCCACACAGCAGAATGACGATCTTAAAAAAAGTGACTGAAGTGTTACAAAGCCGAGACCCTTTTGCCTAACCTTATGTATTTCTTAAATGCATCTGGTCTCCAGCGGCCTAATTCCCTTATCTGGTTGGCACTTAAACCTTGTCTAGCCGCCTCAGTGGCGGCTCCAATTCTGATACTATGGGACTTAAAATGATAAGAGTTAAAGCCACAAAAGCACACTACTCTTCTAAGTTCTGTATTAAATTCTACTCTAAAAACTGGTTGCCCATTGCGGTTCATGAAAAGTTGTCCTGGGGTATTACCCCTGGGCATCAAGTATGCCTGTAACTGAGCTATCGGACATGTAGCGGGATTTTGTTGGGCAGCAACATGCAAAATATATGGTTGTTCTGAGCCGTGTTTGAAGTGTCAAAAAGTGATTGTAAGACGCTTTTGAGAAAACAATGACTTGAGATAATTGTAACAAATTATCATTCTGATGTACAGTCTCTTGCATTGTAATCTCTCCTATTCTGAGAAAGGCTTGGAACATCGTGAGATTTACTTTTGCGAATGGTTTGAATCAGCTTTTGAATAAAGAAAGGTGACGAAGGATCTAAGAAACCGTTGAGTTTGTGCACAAAGCCAACTGCAGAAACAAAAGTGGATATCAAAGATGCTGCATATTTCTTGCTGATTAAGTGCGCTATAAAAGGTACAAATTGGTTCTTGAGACTGGGAGAGAAAATTCGGTCAAGGTGTTTGATGTGAACTCTTTATATAGCGTCCGAGCCCGCTTATATGTGGTTTGTGTAGCTGGGTAAAGGATGCTATTGAGCAAATGGTCAAGCGTACTCTCTAGCTTGGCAGGGTTGGAAGAAGCGGAATGCGGTGAGGGTGTTAGTCCGCACAGGGAGCCATGGCGTGGAAACTCGAAACCTGTTGGCAAGAAAGGGCATCGGCGAGTTTGTTACGTTTACCAGGTATATGTTTTGCCTTGAACAAGATATTTAATTTAAGGCAAGATAGTATAAATATGCGAATGAAATGCATGATTTTTGTGTCCTTAGAGGATTGCTTGTTTATGATTTCAACTAAGGATTGATTGTCAGTGTGAAAATAGATACATTTACTGAATAAGTGTTTACCCCAGATCTGAACTGCCAGAACGATGGGGTATAATTCTAGAACCGTTATATTTTGATATGCCCATGTCTAATCCTAGATGCCATAGAAATAGTGTGTGCCTAGGACCGCACCGTATCCTACTGAGGCAGAAGCATCTCTGTACAAGTCCAACGAGTCAGAAGTCATCCAAATGTCAGGTAAGAATAAGGATCTACCGTTAAAACCGGTTAAAATGTTTTACCAGGCCCCTAAATCTTCTTTTACCTCTTTTATTAGTCTAATGTGGTGATGCGGTTTTGAGATGCCAGTTGTCAAGTTGATGAGTCGCCTAAGAAAGTTTCGTCCCGGAAAGACAACTGCGCAGCAAAATTAAGAGTAAAGATGGATTGCAACTCCTTGAGAGTAATTTTATTTCGAGTGAGATATAAATGTATGAGTTTAGAACATTTTTTGAAGTTTGTCCGTGGGAAGGCGAACCTCCATTCTCACGGAATCCAATTCGTGTCCGAGGTAAGTCATGGTTGTTGATGGGGCAAAAGTTTTATCCGCAGCCATAGGAACGCCGATATCAGCACATACAGTCAGGAAGCGATCAAGCTTATGCTGGCATTGGAGACGAGTTGTGTCTGGTATAAAAACATTGTCCAAATTATGTGCCAAGTGTGTCATCGATAACTTTGTATTCGCTATGCATTGAAGGGAATTGCTAAAGGTCTCAAATATCTGGCAACTGGAAGTACAACCCATTGGTAAACATTTGTCAAAATAGTACCTGTTCGACCACAAAAATCCGAAACAATGATATTGCATGGGACAAATAGGAAGAATGCGGAAAGCATTTGATATATCTATTTTGGCCATAAAACACCCCCTACCCAGCTGTTGTATACATGTGATGGCATTATCAATGCCTTTGTAGTGTACTGTTGATTGTTGAATTCGAATTCCATCGTTAAACGAATCGCCCGGTGGGAAGGAACGGTGATGAATTAGACTGAAAGACCCAGGAGTTTTTTTTTTTTTTCGACTAGACCCAAAGGCGAAATGTGTAAATTGGGAAATGGTTTTGTACTAAAAGGCCCTGCAATGCGACTTGCTGGCAATTATTTCTGTATCTTTTCTTCAGCAATTTGGGCATTAGTTTGAGCCGATTTCAGATTCTTACAGACGTGTGTTTGCAATGTCCCCCTAAACCCAACATCGTAACCTTTATAAAAACCTAAAAGCATGTATTCCTTTGTGGCAGGATCGAAATCGTGGAGTCAATATTGCAAGCAGTCAATCTTGACAGGGGTAGGCAAAGGGTCAGCACTATTTGCCGACAGCCTTCCTTTTGTTCGGGTTAGAGTTTCGAGGTTGCTCTGATCGTTGGAAACGAAAAAGCTGGTTGTTAGTTCGCTGCGGTTGCTGGCGGTATTGTGGAAGTACCTTAAAGGGGTGAGAAAGTGGTTTGGGGCAGCGAACGAATGAATGTCCCCCTAAACAATTGAAGCATTTGTGCTGAAAATTGCATGAAAATCCCGATGAACAGCGACCGCTTTTGTGGTATGTAAAACAAACTCCCTTCGGATACTTTGTGTTTGTACTTTGTGATGGATTGGTATGTGTGTAGCTGTTACGACTGGACTCTAGCACAGCCTTCATGTAGAGTTCTAGGTGTGTGGTACCCCATTTAGCTTCCCCCTTTGCAACCAATTGTCGAAAGTTTTCATCATAGTACCTCCAATCGGCGCGTCTCTCATCAAGTTTAAGGAAAGTTTCCATATGGTGGGGAAGCGAGGTACTAACTAGGGGATGTTTCTTTACTAGAGTTTGCTACGGAGAGCTTTGACTGAAATATGAGTATCCATTATCTCAAACGAAATGAAAATAAAGTATGAATCTCTTATCGCCTTCCCTTATATGATAACATAATGTATAACCCAATACTTGAGTATTATGTATAATGTGTTCCAACCCGAAAGATCGATCTCACTATCTCTAGCGCACATGCGCACACATACAAAAAACATGTACGCACTTTCGCCTTTTTCGATGTGTGCGCATGTGCGCTTCACTTGTAGTGATCTATGACAGGCTCATTATTATTGAGGAGTATGGATTATCAACTTTCACTGCTATGTGTAGGCTCACACAAAGATAACCAGAGAAAAGAGTGGAGTCAACAAGCTTTGTATATTTTAACAAAATAATTTATTTCCCTACAAAACACGGTGAAAAGGTGAAACTAGAAAATAGGACTTACAGTTTGTGAAGATAATCTAAACACTTATCCTAGAATTGAAAAATATATAAGTCCTATCAATAAACAGTTCTAACTGAATCCAAGTTTGAATCTCGACAAGGTTCCAAGATGGAGGATGATGACGTCAGGTGAAGTCTTTATACGAATATCAAGAGTTCCACGTTGAACCACAACTTGTAATGTTCCAAAGTAGGATAAATATCCACTGAATGTATTTGTCCTAAAACTTTTATACAAAGGAATCACTTGTGTAGTCCTCCAGGGAATAAATTATTATATTCTAAAAAAAAATGAACTTCTGAACAAGCTGTCATCTATGATAAAACATCTCGAGCTCCAAAGATGTAAAAATATGACTCTTCACGGCACCTAATAGAAATATATTCTTCTTCTTGAAGGTATATTATACGTCTGACTATTTTACGGGGATCTGATTATTTTTAAACTGAACTAAGACGTCATTTCAGGCGCGCACGATGGAACGCGTGGTTATTTCATCATCAAACAGCGCAGTAAACAATGCAATTTTACACGTAGGCCAGAAAATGACCTTGGCAATAACCAATCGTTTTCGCTTAGTGTTTACTGAATCAACAAACCACGTCAAGCTAAAAATAATGCTTATGCGAGTCACACTGCGTTTTATATAAGCATAATATATCTTTCACAAATATCAAATCCCGTGAAAATAATCATTACAATAAAATGTACTGATACAAAAGAAAAATCAAAAAGAATTAAAAATAACACACAAGCAATTAAATTACATATTCGTAACACTTTCCCCCATAAAGAAAAAAGAAAGATATATGTAACAAAGATTTATTTTTACCAGATGTAAATTATACATAAGG
This sequence comes from Megalonaias nervosa, assembly GCA_016617855.1. Lineage (NCBI taxonomy): Eukaryota > Metazoa > Mollusca > Bivalvia > Unionida > Unionidae > Megalonaias > Megalonaias nervosa. The sequence goes on from JAECUM010027442.1 coordinate 15,746, forward strand.
TAAACAAAATTACAAAAGAAAATTCTTATGAATTATATAAGTGAACATGAAATAATATTTCTATACACGGGAAAGTGCATATGCAATCAAATTGTCTTTTCCTTTGATGTGCCTGATGTTGAGATTATAGCCTTGCAAAAACAAACTCCACCTTAATAATCTTTGATTTTTATTCTTCATCTTGTCGATGAAAGTAAGGGCGTTGTGATCACTATACACAACACCGGGAGAAGGAGCTCAGCTAATATAAACTTCAAAATGCTGTAATGCCAGTATTAATGCCAAACAGTCCTTCTCGATTATTGAGTAATTTCTTCGGTGCTTATTTAATTTCTTAGAGAAATAGTACACTGGGTGATCAACACCATTTCTATCTTCTTGAATCAATACTGCTCCAGCCCCAACATCACTTGCATCCACAGAAAATTTGAAAGACTGACTGAAATTTGGAGCTGTTAGAACCGGCGCACTTTTGAGTATGGCTTTTAATCTATCAAACGCTTCCTGACATTTCTCAGTCCAAAACAACATGTTTTTCTTAATTAACAACCTTGACAGAGGTTCAGCAATATTAGAAAAATTGGAACAAAACTTTCGATAGTATCCGGCCATACCCAAAAATCGCATCAGTTGCTTTTTACTGACAGGCACAGGCACAGGGAAATCAGAATCAGCCTTAGCTTTATCATCGATAGGTTTAACTTGACCATGTCCCACAACATGTCCTAGAAAAGTTACACAAGCACGGGAACACTCGCTTTTAGAGAAATTGATTGTCAAATTTGCATCAGTGAGTCTGTCAAAGAATTTCTGCATCGTGGCTAGATGTTCTTTCCAGGTGTCGTTGTAGATGATGACATCATCAATGTATGCATCACAATTTTCTAGACCAAAGGTAATCATATTCATCAAGCGTTGAAAAGTACTAGGGGAACCCTTCATCCCGATCGGCATTACTTTATATTGATAGAGTCTATCTGGAGTCACAAATGAAATTTCTTTCGCACTTTCCGTAAGTGCATTTTGCCAAAATCCTTTCAGAAGGTCAAATTTGGTGACGTGCTTGGCATTTCCAATATTATCAATACAATCATCGATTCTTGGTAATCGAAATCAATCTGATTTTGTCACACTGTTCACCTTCCTATAACCAGAGCACATACGGAAAGTTTTATCCGGTTTCGAAACAAGTATAAATGTTGAACTCCCATCACTTTGTCTGGGCTCTATGAAATCGTTCTTCAGCAAATACTGAATTTCCTTTTTCAAGTATTCCTGTTTGAGAGGGTTCATCATGTATGGGTGTTGTTTCACAGGTTTTGAATCTACAATTTCAACGTCATGAAAAATTGTGTTTGTCCTCGTAAGGAATATCTGGAAACAAGTGCTCATATTTGAATAATAACTGTTCAAGTACATTCCTTTCTTGTTGTTGGAAATGTAAATGTTTCTGGTCCAGATCATTCATAATTTCCGAATTCCGAAGATTTGTTGCTCCAAGATCAACAGTGTCCAAATGAATTTCTTCACTTTAATCCTCAGTTTAATTGCATGATTTACTTGGCTATCCCTTTCAATATACTCCTTTAACATGTTAATGTGGCAAAGTCGTTTTTCTTTTCACCTACCAGGAGTATTTATGATATAATTTAAATCATTTACTTTCTTTTCAACAATGTATGGACCATAATACCTGGCCTGAAGGGGATTTTGTGGAATGGGCTGAAAACTCCTATCCCTTGAGGTTTTATCATATCTTGATTTCATTCTGGACTGAGTAGAGTGCAGATTTGCTCTTACGATCTCAAAAGCCTTTGACAACTTGTACTTAAAATTAGAAACATAATCAAGAAGATTGAGCTTAGTATCTTCATTAGAAAGAAGTTACTCTTTCAACAATTTCAAAGGTCCACGCACAGTATGTCGGAAAACTAGTTCAAAGGGACTGAATCCTAAAGATTCTTCAACGGATTCCATAACAGCAAATACAAGCAAATCAATGTCTTCATCCCAATCATTGCTTGTATCAAAGCAATATGATCCAGTCGTATTCTTTACAGTCAGACGAAATGTTTCTAAGGCCCCTTGGCTCTCATGGTGATAAGCAGAAGATTTAAACTGTTAATGCCTAATTCGTGCATAGCTTGCTGGAAAATTTCAGACACGAAATTTGACCTTTGATCCTGTTGGACAAATTTGGGATGGACAAATTGATTAAAACACTTTATCAAAGCTCTTACTATGGTTTTGGTTTTCATATTCCTCAAAGGAATTACCTCTGGGAATCTTGTTGACGCACACATAATGGTCAACAAATATCGGTTGCCTGACTTGCCATTAGGTAAGAGACCAACAGAATCTACCATAATTCTGCTAAATGGTTCGTCAAATGCAGGAATAGGTTGCAGATGAGCCTTAGGTACCTTCTGATTGGGTTTTCCTACCATTTGAGAAGTATGACAAGATCTATAAAAGTTACATACATCACTTTTAATTTTTGGCCAATAAAAGTGAGTCAAGATCTTGTTTAAAGATTTATTTATCCCTAAATGACCAGACAGATGAGTTTCTGGGCCAAACTAAGTATATCCTGTCTGTAAGATTTTGGAACTACAATCTGATAGTTCACTGACCACTCGTCATTAGCAGGTACCTCGGGAGGTCTCCATTTTCTCATAAGAATTCCATTTCTAATGAAAGAACAGACAGGTACTTCAGTGGCTTCAGTTTCACTAATGGCTCTGTGAAACAAACAGGAGATCTCGGGATCTTTTTCCTGTTCGACGACAAGTGATTGTCGTTTGTCATCATGATTAGATAAAAGAGAATGAGTATTTAAAAGAGGATCACTGTCATAAATACCTTTTGATTGATCCAAATTATGAGTGAAAGTGACCTCATCATAGCCTGCCCAATACACGTGTCAGCTAAAGAAAAATTTTCCTAATGAAAATCATTCTCAAGAGCTTTCTTTGACATAGCCCTGGTGACTGCACAAGCTGGGTATGACTCGGGGTATTCTTTTTCGATAGGATCAACTTTCTGATCCAAAGAAGGCTTGTCAGTTACAAGTGGATTAACCAGAACATTGTCTCCAACTAGGTCGTTGCCTAGTAACAAATGAATGCCCTTATCGGGTAAAGAAGATGCTATTCCGACTGTCACATGTCCTGAAACTACGTCGGATGAAAAATTTACAGAATGGAGAGGAACATTAACAAAGTCGCATTCTAACTCCCTGAATGAGAACACTCTCATTAGAACTGGACTTCTCAGACAAAGGCTAAGTACCTGATAATAAAAGACTCTTAGAAGCTCCTGTATCCCTTAAAATTTTAATAGGGATAGGACTGGCCGAATCACCCAAGAGTGATATAGAACCCTTCGACATGAATGGTTCATAATTCTCCATAATAAAATCAGACTGGGGTTTATTAGACCCAACAAATGTATTGCTTTCAATACATGACCGTGACCTTGACTTCTTAGAAATAAGAGCATTTGTGATAAGTTTGTCTTGACTCTGATGACTATATTTCAATTTGAAGCAATCAGAAATGAGGTGTCCTTTTTTCTTGCAATAGGTACACGCACGAATAAAGAAGGAGTGTGAATCAAGTTTATCAGAAGCTTGATTTTTAAAAGTTGTGCCAGACTGAGATTTAGGAGGAGTCGTATTGAGCTGAAATACCTTTCCACCAGTAGACTGCTGAGTGAAAGATTAGCCTACAACGGGAAATTTATGAGTGAAGGAATACTCATCAGCAGTAATAGCAGCATTTTCCAAGGTTTCAATCTTATGCTCTTCAAGATGATTCTTAATGTCATTAGGAACACAGTTTTTCAACTCTTCAAGGAACACAAGTTGTTCAAGTTTTTCATAATCATGTTCAACTTTCTTGGCTGAGAACCATCTCTTAAATAACTGCTCTTTTTCTCTAGCAAACTCAACATAAGTTTGTCCATCTTATTTTTTATAGTTACTGACTTTTTGCCGATCATCCTCAGTGACTAACGCATAACCCCTTAAGATGCACTACTTAACCAATTCATAGTCAGAACTCTGTTGTACTGACAGGGATACATAGATATTGTGAGCTTTGCCAAAACGTACACATTGCAATAATTGAGTCCAATGCTCACTTGGCCATTTCAAATTTTCAGCAACTTTTTCAAAATAAATAAAATATTTGTCTACTTCCTTTTCGCTAAAAGGGGAACTAACCTAGTATTTTTGTAATGTCAAAACTTGAATTTCAATGTGAAGTGGAATCGTGCTTTTCACTTGCCAGCTCAAATTCTTTCATTTTAATTTGAAATTCCTTTTCATTCTTCTCTTTTTGCATCTGTACGTGCGTTTGTTCCTTTTGAAACTCCGATTGTATTTGTTCTTTCTGTCACTCCATTTGCATTTGTTTATCTTTCTCCCTCTCCTGTCTCTCTCTCTCTCTCCTTCTCTTCAAATTGCAATTGCAATTGCTTCTCTTCAAATTGCAAGCGCAATTATTTCCCTCTCTCTCTCTTCTTATTGCATTTGTTTTTCTTTCTCCCTTTCTTCTTTCTGAAGCTCGAGCTTCCGTAACTCCAATTCCATCTTGTATTTCATTTTTAATTCCATTACTTTCATGTCAGAGTCTGATACCGACTTACTGACCTAACCCAAAACACTTTTATCAAAAACATTCTTCTCTTCCAAATACTGAATCGAAATATTTTTAATTTTTTGTTTCGTTAAGGAAGATTTTGCTTCAGAAATATCGTACTTTCTGTCAAGTTCAATCAACTCATCCTTTTACAGACTATCCAACTGCTCCTGAGTTAGACTAGAAAGAAAGGTTTCCACTTTTGATAACATTGTGAATGAAAGCCTGTTGTTTTCACTAAAGATTTCGAACAAAATGTAAAATAGTACTTGGGATTTAAACAATATGGGAAATTAAATTTCGAAAAACAATTTTCTGAAATATTTTATCCAAAATTCAAACATTCCGGATGAGCCTCCAATTTTCTCTTGTTACGTTTAGGCTCGTACAAAAATAACAAGAGAAAAGATTGAAGTCAATAAGCTTTGTATATTTTAACAAAATAATTTATTTCCCTACAAAACCCGGTGAAAAGGTGAAACTAGAAAATAGGACTTACAGTTTGTGAAGATAATCCAAACACTTATCCTAGAACTGAAAAATATATAAGTCCTATCAATAAACAGTTCTAACTGAATCCAAGTTTGAATCTCGACAAGGTTCCAAGATGGAGGATGATGACGTCAGGTGAAGTCTTTATACGAATGTCAAGAGTTCCTCTTTGAACCACAACTTGTAATGTTCCAATTTAGAATAAATTTCCACTGAATGTATTTGTCGTAAAACTTTTCTACAAAGAAATCACTTGTATAGCCCTCCAGGGAATAAATTATTATATTCTAAAAATAGATGAACTTCTAAACAAGCTGTCATCTATGATAAAACATCTCCAGCTCCAAAGATGTAAAAATACGACTCTTTACGGCACCTATTAGAAATATATTCTACTTCTTGAAGGTATATTATACGACGACTATTTCATGGGGATCTGTTTATTTTTTAAACTGAACTAAGACGTCATTTCAGGCGCACACGATGGAACGCGTAGTTATTTCATCATCAAACAGCGCAGTAAACAATGCAGTTTTACACGTAGGCCAGAAAATGACCTTAGCAATCGTTTTCGCTTAGTGTTTACTAAATCAACAAACCACGGCAAGCTAAAAATAGTGCTTATGCGAGTCATACTACGTTTTATATAAACATAATATCTATTTCAAAAATATCAAATCCCGTGAAAATAATCATTACAATAAAATTTAATGATACAAAAATAAACTAAGAAAGAATGTAAAATTAACACACAACTAATTAAATTAAATTACATATTCGTGACATTAAATTTTGTCATTCAATGCTAAGTGACAATGTTGTATCATTGGAACCAGTGGGGGATAGTATCAGTTCTATGGATAAGCAATAAGCCACATTTAAATGGAGTTTTGCAAGTTTTGAAAACATGATACTACAAGTTCCTCATATTTCATTCAGCCATGTCGTTCCTCTAAAATGAGATGGATGTAAGCATTCTTACGTCCCATTTTCAGGTAAAAATAAACATGATGTAATATGCAGCTTCATAAGTAATTCAAAAGACATTTACAGGGAGTTATGGAAATCATGTAGATGAATAAGTTTCTAAAATTAATCACATCAAGTCCCTTGAAATATTATCAGCATCAACTTTTGAAATACTGTAAAACCCTAATTGGAGTATATAATATGATTTTTTTTATATTTAATTAGTTTTGCTAAATGAGTAAACTGTCAAGGGAAGTGCCTGGGCAATTTATAGCTATCAGATGGAACTGGGAATAAATAACCCATATATCTAAAAGTGTGTGACAAATGGACTTCTTACTTGCCATTTCTATCTAAATGAAAAACAATATACTACCTTTGTCACATAATATTCCTGTCCATCCCGGTTTACATCCATGCAGACACTCTCCTCTATCATTCTTACACGGCTGACCATTGGAACATTTTCCGCATGTACGGTTACAGAATGCAGAGTACATGCCGTCTAAACATTCTAAAGAAAATATGCAAATAATGACATATATCTAGTGGATACCACGCTCAATGCTAACTTAGTTAACTCATGAGACTAATATCAACATCAATTCTAAGGAAACAAAATACATATTTAATCAGTCATTTTTCCCTCCTAGTTTTTTCGAAGAGAGGATATATTACAATTCTTCTGAGACTTCCGTGTATTAAACTATTCCATACTTAGCATTACCTACGATGTATAAAGAATTCGTACTGTGTTTCCTTCATATGCTGAGACAATAGTAGCATCCAATGATTCAAACAATGAAGTATATTAGGAGCAAATATGTGAGACGTTACCAGATCAAAGTTTGACGTTTCGTGATGATAGTGGGTCGGTCAGTAGTGTTTAGTGTAGCATCAACAACAAAAAGGAACACAATACATTACACTACTATCAAAATGTAATATAACATGACCTGCAGTAACATATACTTATGTTTAAAGAATCAAAGGAACATAACAGTGCAGTGGGGCAACAATATCTATGGAAACTTTGCAGTGACCAGACAAAAGCACGGTCTTGTAAGTCTATCTACAAAGAAAATATTGTAATTCCTACTCTCATATTGTGACTTAGAAGCATTATGTTTTTTTATTGTTCTTTATCACAATAATTACAGCTATTTTAAGCATGCCTCACCATAAACAAGTATCATCTCGTTTAATCTGGGCATAATATTTACTCATATTGCTCAAACAAAATAAGGGACTTAACCATAGTTCCCAACGTGTGTTACAGACACGAATGTTTTGCACTAATTATACACAGTTACTTACCTCCATTATGTATGATGCGCTAAGTCATTTGTATTTCAAGTATTGGCTAATAGAGAAGTTTTAATACAATATGACCGTTTGATTTCTCTGAGGCAGAAGATCTCATTGTAAAGAATAACATGATAGTTATTTTCCTCCTGATCAAAGATCTTCTTTCAAGCTGGTATGTAGTATTATGTATCAAAATTTCATTTCTTATTAAAAATCCCACAGTAATCAGCGAAAACAACGAAACTCGTCCATGTGTTTTATACTCTTGTCGAGCATTATACTCGAATGTGAGAGGCAAGCCTCACATTGTTTTTAGAAAAAAACATACACAACAACAACTTAAATCAGCCTTTTCATTTTACAGTCGAGAATATTTTGCTCTTCAGTGAGCTAGATTAAAAGCGAGGAACAAAATGTTAATACTAACCTTAATATCATTATATTTCCGATTTAGATGAACGCAAGACCTTTCGTACAGGTGTATACAATACACTTACCACCATCCACAAAAACTTCACAGATAGTCAGAGTTTCCTCATGTTGTCGTATCACTGACACAAACCGGGCCACAGAATCCCCAGCTTTAAATTGGTGCTGCAAATGTCCGGAAGGTGTTTTTATTTCTAATGGCGGGTTTGCAATCCATGACTTAAAACGATTCCCGATGAACATTTGAAAACCGGAAATTTCATCAAATAAAATATAAACAGGTTTATAAGCATGCACATTTGTATGGTATTAAATTTATCTGGTGATTAAAGCACCATATAGCAGACACATATGTATTATATGTATACGTTTCCGAGAAGCAGTTGTAAAAGCTTTAGATCATGAAATAATTATGATTTCTGGTACCATTAACGAAACTTTCATCCGCGAATGATTTTATGATCTGTATACAAAGTTTACACATTATAGATATTAGCACATATCTCTCTCGCCCTCTTTATATATATATATATATATCCGCATTGGAATCAGGTCTACCTTGCAACAGTTGTTGTTCTGTACGTGGAACATAAGCAGAAAGAATTAGAGGCGTTTTATCAACGCCGAAAAGGACAGGAGCAGATATTCTTCAGAGACCAGAAGAGGATGACAACTTGAGGAGATGCAAACCTTCAAAATTGAACAAAATCAAGAAAGTGAAAACAGGACAATCAATCTATTACAGGACATTTTGTCGGAGCTAAAATAAATGAGAGAAACGCTTGAAGTCAATTTAGTTAAACCCAAGTGAGAAAACCTTTCATAATACAAGAGTTTTAAAGCTTCCATGTCACTGACTATCACCACTGAGTCGGCAGCAACTATTGCAGTCACAACCATTATTACAGCAGCGGCATCAGGGTTAGGACGCATACAAGATTTAAAGCAGCAACAACTGCCGTGTAGAGTCACTAATCGTTCTCCAAATGATACAGAATGCGGAACATAATGTAAAAAGAACAACATAAAAATACGTTTCCTCGCCATAAGAATATGTTCAAGAATATCACACAAATACTAAGAATGAAATAAAAATGAATGTTGTTACCTTTTCTGGTATCCTCTAGTGAATAAACATCACAGCGAAATTTCAAATAGATCATAAAAGTCCATGTTACTTTCTTCTTAATATCTTTAATTGAATCTTTTATTAGGCTGGATCATTTGCTATTTCTTCCTCATTTCTTCTTTTTAATTTTTTCAGTGGAAAGGTGCTTCTGCTTCTTAAAACGCATCCATATTATCGTTGTTCACTTTCTTGGAATACTCTAAATAACGATGCTCGTTCTGTTGACATCGACAACATATATCATACATTTTGTCTGAGGTCCTATTTCCTCCTGTTTTAGTGGTTTGTTTCTTGAACGTTTTGGGCATTAGGTGGTAAAGTGTTGCTTCTTCTGACAGATATGGCGCATATATTCACCTTTATCTCTTTGGAATTAGATACCAGTGTTTCCATACGTTTTTGTTTGAAGCTGAGTATCTCGAAATACTATCTCTATGTTCGTAAGATTCTATTGCTCTCTCCCGTCACTACAGAATGAAACTGTATGCATTCTCTTACGCAGATAGGGTTCTTTCATTCTAAACATATAGGAGGTAACTTGGTCAAAAAAAAAAAAAAAAACATGAATTAGATCTAGAAACTATCATACCTTTCCAAGGACAAAGTATATGCAAACATGCGACGTTATGTGTCGCCTCATACCTGAAACAAGTTTTATCTGCAGCTCGCTCAAGTAATATTGAAAAAGTAATGACTGCCTGCTATACAATACCATACACATCCTCCTTTCCAACACTCAGAAGGTCAAAATTGGCAAAGAAAGAAGGTTGTTCGGTAGCCCTTGAAGATTATTTTCACTTTCAATCTACTCGCTAACTGACGTATAGAACATTTTGCACGACCACTCATTCTTACATGGTATAATTTAAACAGTTAAAGTCTCAAGTCAAGATAACAAAAAGGCTTTATTCAAGGAGTTGAAATGACGGTGACAAGCTCAGGACCAAGGTCGCTTGAGACTTTCGATTACTCACGGCAGCTTTCTAGAAGAAGAAATATTATTTAGTGATTGGAAACATCTTGTGAATATTGTTTACTATTTACAAATTCGAATACGAATTTCATTATATTGTCACCTGTCCACTGTATAGACCGCGCATTGTTTATGATTATAATTCTTTGTAGATATTGCTTTGAGGTAAAATTCAAATGGAAAGCAGTTGTTAACATTGAAAGAATATTAAACTTGTAAGAAACATATTTATTTCAGATAAACTCAGCTGCACTTCGAATTTTGATAGGACAAATATTGCTTCAAAATGCGTTCATAAATTACAAACAAAATAGGTGTATCTTATTTCCAACTTTAATTGGAGCAGAATAAAACCTAGTCGATAAAGTAATGGATGCTTTTTCTCGAGCCAAACAATTTATGTACACTGTGGCAACGAAACTTTTCAACAATTGTACATTAGCGATTGCTTGGTGGTATTGGAAATGTAATATAGACTCACCGACCGTAATTGTGAGTTCCCTATTCAACCTCCGTCTCTTTCCGGACTTTATTTACAATGTATCCTGACATATGTTTCCCTTTGTTATATTGATCTTGAATATTATATTCTATCAGTTTTAGCGCAAAGGATCTGGACACTGTTGAAACATTATTCGCTTATTCAATAGCTATGAAAGATTATATGTCCATGTTGATATTGTTTTGTTCGGGCCTGATAGTTTTGGTCCATATCATATACTATAAGAGTGAATGAATACTGCCTCTCATGGGCTGTATACCTTCTAAAATACTATCAATTATAGGTTGTAGATGTTTTACGGCTGTACAATATTTGAGAGCATTCCATATCTGATATAATATGGTTGAGCTGATTCTATATATTTCTCGGACTTGTTTTGCAGAAATGAAACAATGCAGCCTTGTATATGCGCTACAGTGTGCAGAGGAAGGTCTACTTGCCCCTTGACATTAATATATGTATTATGTTTATTTTTAAACAGAAATTACTCGACTTTTGCTGTCTGTCTCCGGATCAACATCCGTCCTCAGAGTTGCCGGATTTGTTTTATTTCCGTCAATATGCATCGAGTAGAAGAATTTATTAATTTTATTAAAACTGAATTGTGCCGCCGCGAGAAGTTCTGAACAGATACGTATTCCTGGATTTTACCAGCGCCGGTTACTATTGATATGGCTCCAAGAACAATTCCGATTGGTGTGCCTATAATAGTTGCCTCCGTTGTGATTCCTGCCACACCCAGACCAGGGTGACTGCAAAGAGTATCTACGACCACAGACATGTAATTGTATGTTATGAGCAACTAGTCTCTCTTCGTGCTTTCATCTTACAGCTGTTGAACGTACTAATTAAGGTTCATTATAGTTCTTTTAATGTGGTCGCATAGTATGATTTGCTTGACAGCCAGACCTTAATCGGTAACAAGCATTCGCTTTTTAAACCGTTCGCCCTTTTTACTGGTACAACTGTCACAAACTTCAATGATTCCAAGCTCGCTTAGAATATGTATAGGCACATTCATGTGATCCCAACCGCTGAGTTCTATTTGACTATTAGCAAATTATATCTCCGTTACTACGAGGGTTGGTAAACACCGTTTCGACACAGATATGAATAGGGAAGTGGGACAAAGGCCCTATCAATGTTAGTAGTACTGTTCAGAATTGTAACATTTCTTTTGTCTAATGTTTTGGATTCAGCATTCGGATTTTGCGGTGTTTGTATTAATTACATTAATTGAATAGCAAGAGATCACCATTGTTAAAAGGCTCGTACACAATATAGAAAATGCATCAGGAGCCTTCAACAGCAAATGTAAAGTCACCAATTGGAGAAAAAAAATCATCGCGCTTTTTAACAGAGTTTATTTCATCAGGACTAATCTTTATTTATTTATAAATTGAGCATTACTAGCCACTACATCGATATTCCTAATTGTATAGCTGCATATTGCTACGTTGTATCATTATCATCCACGACTGGTTCTTAAACCTACTGAATTCGGTTTCCATTGATGATAAGGTCTCCAACACATTTCATCGCCAGACTGTTCAACTTTCGATACAGTATTTGTGTCCGCAACAGACACGCCTGCGTCTTTGATTCCCCCGAGTTTACTGATCAAGGCCAGGTTTTGTGCGTCAGCGCCTCGCGTTCAGACAACAATATCTTGAATGTTCAGGTTAGATGCTTTAACTGTTCCAGAGCGTTCTTCGAGACTCACAAGTTCGCCAGGGTCATTGTCAGCAACAACCCAGTTAGTAAACTCAGCCAAATCCGCCGTCGTGGCAAACCTTGATCAGATCCACATCAGCACCGCTTCGTCGGTGGTGGAGTGTCCGTACATGTCAATAGGCATTTCGTATAATATCAAGCTTACTTTAATGTAAAACCAATAAGCGAGCTGTGCTTGACTTCCTGCAAGTGCTCGCAAGGCTTCAAGACCAAGACAACCGCATATAAGTCCGTCGATCCTAGTTTGCAAGGGCAGTGTTGAATAAAATAGAGGTTGTCGTCCACCGCCCCGGACTAAGTAATCAGCAACTTTATTTGGTAGTGCAAGTCCATAACAATCAAATTTCAAACGACGACTGGGTGATAACAATGCATTCCAGCTCCTTTTGTATAATTAATGGGTCCAGTTTCCCGTGTAGGGACAATCACTGGTATAAGTTCATCCTGTAAAAAATACCCCTCCGGGGCACAGATGAAGACGACCTCATTTCGGGAACCTTTAGTTCCCACTTATGGATAATCTAAGAACGTTTCCTTTCTATGTGGCTTACCAGATGCAGGTCCGACGACCTCGCTTACTTTAACAGTTAATAATGCACACAACCGATTTGATTGTTGTCAAAACTGGGCAAAATGTTTAAGGTAGGTTCTTGGTGACTGTTTTATCTTAGCGAGACCTCACTCACTCCCAGTTCTGCAAACATCATCGGACTTGCCGGTTCGCTGTTTAGATGGTCTAAGCAATAAACACGTCGCCGTTTAACTCTAATACCTTGATGAGTATTTAAAAATGCCAAGCAAAGTCTCTTCCAGTGTCGAAAGTCTAAAATCATCGAGACATGTGAAATTATACATCTTTCGCCTGACATTATAAATGATGCTAAACATATGTCTTTTGCCACTGATGGACTGACTGAAGGTATCCACAGTGTAAATTTAGACAACACAATTCTACTGTCATTGAAAAAGGTTGAATCACGCAGAAGTGCATAATTCGTTTTGCCCCTTCTGTTTAACGTGGCAATCTATTTGACCCCGAAAATAGCCTTATGGAAATCTCTACAAAGTTCAAATATGTGTACGAATGGAATTTTGCAGGAAACGTTCTCGCACCCGTAAAGCTGGCTTCCACGTCGTGCAACTCATCCGTTAAATTTTGGATCGACATTAACTATAGAGAGTGCTGATGCTTCTCCTTTAACATTTCTGACGTTCTCAATGATATAGTGTACATGATCAGAAGACTACTTGTGTCTCTGATGAACACAATAGCAGAATCGGCAGACCATCCATGCACTGTTCTGTAAGGGTCGAATTTAAATATGGTTGTGGCAATAGAAACGTCGAGCTGTCACAAATTGACTCGATATACTTTCCCTGGATCACACAACGTGTGCTGTTGAAGAACATCATGATGTTGCTGTTCAGAAATTCTTCTTGATTGCTGGCACTGTATTCAGTGATGTTGTCGTCTCGTAAAGCTTTCGTTGAACTTATAAGAATGCCTCACGCGGAAGAAATTATAGAGATGTGCCATTAATCAGAACTTCTGCTGGCTCTTCCTTGGTTTGATCATTAGCCTTGTATGAGTAATAAATTAATAATGTTGCTTGCTTCAATCGCACTACAAGGGAGCGTCAAACGCAGGTTCAGTGCACCTTTCAATTGAGGCATTGCTTTTATATTATAGTTTTGTATAATACATTTTGTTGCTGCTTCCTATTGTTTTATTTGTAAGCATTGAATTAGACAGACATTGTTGAGTGCTTTCATCGACGATTTTACTAAGCTGAAATTGAATTTACGACGTTCAAAACGGATGCGATGGAATATCAAGCCGACTATAACATACGCGCAACAAAGCTAGTGCGATCTCGATTGTGCTAAATTGTCTCGAATTGATTGGTGTCGGATAGACCACATTAACTCTGATTTCTTTGGTGAGATTACATTCATCCAAACGGCGTTCACGGTTTTATGTACAACGACACGCAAGATTCGGGGTGTTTACCATGTTGCGTCAATCATCAATGTCTTTAAAAAGTTCGTGCATCAACGCGCGGAAAGTCCGCGGTTCGATGATATTGTTGGCGAGTAACCGCTAACAGACTAATGACTACTGGTGCATTCTTGCATTACCGACATTCCTACAATCGTTTCCAACCTGTCCATGACTTCATGGCCTGTGATCAAATAATTACGGTTTACTTCACCAATGTATTCTTCTCCCGGTGCTGTTCTCCCAAATGCTCTCTCAGTTGTCAAATTCTATAATCTTACACATTAACAAAACATTTCGTGCACTCTTTGCCTATTGCTGCAGACTTTGTAAACGTCTCCCGATATATCCACTTAGCAAAATTGTTAGAGGCTACATAGTGCACCAGTCTTATAATATAGTCCCGTTAGATAGGTTCTTCCAGTATCGCTGACTGGAATTGCACACGAAAACCTAAACGGATCACCAATTGGTTGTTTAAAACGCTTTATTAATCCAAGGTTTTGTTTCTTGTTGCTCTCAAGAACTAACGCAGTTTAAGATCAGCAACCGCTGTTGTATAAGGAATATTATCTGCCTGAACAACTGAGTCCTTGTGCAACATCAGAGACGGGTCAGCAGTCATCGCATGAACATCGATGTATATGGAGAGCCCTATACTTGTAGTATCCATATGTCAAACATTGATTCGATTTCCTTTTGAACGATCTTAAACATTTTGCCGTTCAACAACGCAACGCCATGAAAACTTTCTTGACATATGGAAATTGAGCATCATCAGGATAATCGGTATTATTGTTATATGTTAGCTGATCCTCAATTTCCAAGAATGTCTCACATGAAAGAAAGCATCCTGAAGTTTCTTGCATTTTTAATTTTATTTGTTGTTGATTAATATCTACAGCAGTGTAGGAGTAAAGCTGAAACTATATTTTGCTTCGATATATTTATACAGGCGCATCGATGTCAAATACGGGTTCTGATGTATCTTCGAATTAACATTACGCAATTTGCAATAGCAGAAGTAGATATGCGTTGCTGAGTGGCTTCAGAACCGGACAGACGTTGTTCAGCTAACATGTTGTTGATGTCGATGGTAATGTAATTAGTAATGTAACTGGCAATTAGGTGACGAGTCACTAATCGCTATAGTAGATCTTGAAAACATTGATACACCTGTATTCCAAAAATTCTTTATTCGATCCGCAGCAAGTGTTTTTAATGCAAAAAGCAGATTTAGTGCCCCTGCAAGCAAACTTTGAACAACATCGCGAAGAGCAGTTCTGGAATATCTCATATAATCTGCATTCCTCGCTTTAACACATGATTCAGGATGTAAGTCATGAAAAATAATGTGCAGATTCTAATTTATACAAATGCATCACAGTGTTCGTAATGTTTCAAATATATGAACGAGTAATAACACACCCGATCAGAATTTATTTA
This sequence comes from Megalonaias nervosa, assembly GCA_016617855.1. Classification (NCBI taxonomy): domain Eukaryota; kingdom Metazoa; phylum Mollusca; class Bivalvia; order Unionida; family Unionidae; genus Megalonaias; species Megalonaias nervosa. The sequence goes on from JAECUM010027442.1 coordinate 31,370, forward strand.
CATTTTTATATTGTTTTTCTTTCTGAAATTCGTTCATACGACAGAAACGAACAAAACGCCTCCGTAAATGATGATTGCGTTTCGGTAAACTTGTCCCAATCACTCATATACTCGTATGGATAAGCACCTTTCTAGTTAATAAGTCAGTGCAAGTGGTTCAATATCAAGTAATGATTTTAAAGTTTTCTGCTGCTAAATTGCTAACTAATCTGCTCGATGACGATATCAAGAGCAGTAACGAGTCGATAAAATACAATTGTCCAAGTTGAAACGTCACGTATTTTTCTATCTTTATTAGAATAACATTTATTGCCACCTTTGATGCAAATGCGACTCCTTGTTAAGTTGAAATCATACCAACTCACATTATGCAATAATGGACTTGACTTGCTTTAATTATTAATTGTAAATTACGGCAAATAACGCGCGTTGTGTTCAGCTCCTCTATACGCACCATTGATGAGTGATCACGAGCATTACTTGCAAGTTTTCTTCCGCTAAAAGCGCCATAGTAAATTAAACAATGAGTTGTCTCAGAAAACTGATATCATCAATGGTCATAATCATGTAAGTGGGTGAGTAGAGCCGTAGTCTGCTATATTTCGCTGTAATTGCAAACGATCTAAGAAACAACTCGACTGAGTCGTTACTACGATGCTTTATTGCCAAACACAGCTGACAAAAGTGCAATTATAAGGCACTTGTTGTTGATCAGGGGAAAACTAGTGCACAAAGGGGGCGGTTAATTTCGACAACAACAGGTTATATTTTCCTACTCCATACCAGAAAATACTCGCGAACAGATCTACATGGTCGGCAAACCTGATTATGTGATATGATTACGAAACTACATTCGCGACATGTTGGAGCACCTGTACCAACAACTAACACCATCAAATATGATTTACAGTAGCTCTGCAACATAGCTAATATTTTCCCATGCATATGTCTTTTCATGCATAACGTCTTAATGCCACTTTATATATATTTATATATGTATGTATGTATCTATATGTGTGTATGTATATGTATGTATGTATCTATATATATGAATGTATGTATTTGTATGTATGTATCTATATATATGTATGTATTTTTATGTATGCATGTATCTATCTATCATATATATATATATATATATATATAGTATATATATATATATATATATATATATATATATATATATATATATAGTATATATATATATATATATATATATATATATATATGTATATGTATCTATATGCATGCATGTGCCTATATATATATAAAATTTAATACAAATAATATTATCAAACAGGTTAGAGAATTTTAATTCGTACTCTACGGAGATTCGAATCCAGGTCCGCGAGTAAACGGCACCCATCGCCTTGCCTGCACACACCAGCCCATATCTCGTCACGACTAAGCACGCATCGCCCAAAAAGGATGGCACTGAATCAATTTTATATGAACTCGTATGTAGCAGACACACTCGCATGACGAACTAGTAATTAATTCTCATATATCTACACAGTCGTTCCATTTGGTGATGCATGCTTAGTCGTAACGGGATATGGGCTGGTGTGTGCAGGCAAGGCGAAGGGTGCCGTTTACTCGCAGACCTTAATATTCATCATTAATATTCAGGCCATCACAGGCACATCAAAACTTACAGCCTTCTAGTTATTTTAGAATACCACCAAACTGTATGAAGAACATTAAGTATTAGGACCAGTGTTAAAAAAGTTAGGATTATTTAGAATTTAATTCGCAATTATAATTTTACATGATCACTTTGTATTTTAAGGAAATAACGTATTTGTTAATTTTAACAAAGCGTCTTGATTTTAGCTCCTTTCCGTTACTATGTTTAAGACCATTGAGTCGTAATACTTTGCACATGCTTACCCTCATAACTTTACTGAGGACATATCCAAAGTAATAAATACTTTGAGGTTATTGGGCAGATTACAAACTTAAAACATAAAGGGACAGTTTATTGATTGGCAGGTTTACGGGCAAGTGATATCTCTGTAAGAGAAACAAGATATCTTGATCAATGCTGAAAAGAGTTTGAAAAATATATAAAATTAAATGTAAAATATATGTACCTTTTATTTTTGAAAGGGCATGAAAAACTTTTATACAATTGGGAATCGGCAGAAAAATGATTTTTAAAATAAAGGATGTCAAGAACACACCTTCAACACGGAATCAATGGAAGTACGATGCATAGCGGTATTAAACAAACTTAAATATTTTAGTTTTTAAAAAAATAGAGAGTTTCTAGAATGAAACGGATGCATTGAGAAGCAACGCTTTAGAAGCTGGGGGAGATAACACAAATGGGTCATGTTTATTTGCAGTGACCACACAGCTACCAGGTCAAAACAAAGAAACACCTAAGTGTCACAGTTAAACATCAAACGGTACCTGTACTATAGTGATAAGGCGATTTGAAGGTGAGAAATTTATTACCATGGTATTGAATATCCACGTTCTTTTTCTCCTTTGTTGAATGTAAAATTGATGTCTTTGAAACATTTCAAGTTTGGGGTCAGTGCATAGAAAGGTAATTTACCATAACATAAATGCTAGAAACAAAATATATCATGCCATCTGATGTCATGTAATAATATTTTATGCTGGTATGAAATTCCTTCACATCATCAACAGGCAAACTTTATTTATAAAAGATGCCATTGCCTGGATGGAATCATCCATTCATTGTTGTTTAATTTAACTGATCCCATATATTTTCTTGATTTGCTTTACGTTACTTTTGTCCACTGCTGTGTCTTCGAAAGCATTTTTTTTTTCTCTTGTGCATCCAACATGCTATGCTAATATTTAATGTTGTATGTAGAAGTTATTTGAGAGGAAAAAACAATAGTTTGGATTATACAGTGGAAATAAAAAGTGCACTTTGAACTATAATATTATTATGTAACTATTGTGAATTATTCAAGGGAGTTCTGGACAACGCCATTTGACACATCATGTTTCTTTGCGGATCTGTAGATTTCCGGATCCGAAATTAATACGGAATTTTTCATTCGTTTGAATTTAAACAGAACTTTGGAGGATTTGTTTTTATTCAATTCATGATACCGTACGTTCCTCATGCATGTTCATGTTATTACACTGATAATTACATTACTTTTAAGTTTGACAAACCCTATTTGGTTTGCTTCTTTCTGTTACTTAGTTTTTTACTATAACACCGTTCTATCCTCGATGTCACGAAGTCTGTTTATTGCGGAAGGAGTAGGACTATAACCATAGTCACTTTGTCATCGTTAAAAATGTAAATAAACTTAAGCTTTACCGTTGATACTAAGTATATCTTCTGTTGTTAAATATCGATGGAGACCGGATATGTGGGTTTCAGGCTAATGCATCCCGTATGCAACATTTAACAAAATTAGATCGCTACTCTGTAACCGCATCTACGAAAGTATTATTTGCAAGATGCCAGGTTAAAAACCTGTACTATTTTTTTACTAAGGTATTTCATTTATAGGCCATGGTCAATTCTATGTCTTCAGTGTTTTCAAAATTACACCTTAACAGAACTACTTCCATCTACTGATATGTTTTATGTTGGTTCGAAAACTGACACAAGGAAAATCAGACGCAAACATCTCATTTTTGAAATATTGTTTGCAGATTCTTTTTTACGGCATACCTCGTGTTTCGGCAAATCTCGTGTTTACAATAGCAGTGTCAGCTGTGACAGCGTAACTAATGGTAACAAGATATGGTTTTAATATTAGTGTTGCAAGATAGTCGTGGACGACGATACATTCAAATCTAGGTAAATATGAACCTTTTTCCATATTGAAAATCATCGTCATCACCCTATTCATCTAGGTTTTTGCATGCTTATTTCATTGTTGTGTGTTCTCGACAGTCAAAAGTGCTGTTTTTTTATGCTTTACTGGCTCCCGTCTGGAAACAGACGTACATTAAGGCAAGTAATAAGTCCGAAGCAAGAACACAAATAATACCGATGCTGACACTCTGTGGTCCACACATAAATTCTAGCGTCAGCGGCCATCAGTCATGCAAACAAAGCTCAGATGTAGTAAAGGTTTGTCTTGAAGAACCGACCACTCTGGTGGCCTAGTGGTTAGAGCGTCCGGCTCGGATGCCGGTTGTCGACCGTTCGAACCCCGGCCGAGTCAAACCAAAGACTTATAGAAATGGTACTAGCAGCTATCTCGCCTGGCGTTCAGCATTAAGAGGTTAGTGTTAGGACTGGTCGGCCTGGTATCAGGATAATGTTACTGGGTGGGATATGATGATACGTGTCTGCGGCATGCTGCCCAAGTACTAGACATCACTACATACTATCACACTGCAGACATCGTACCGATATGACTGTAAACTTTTTAAAGCTACGTTAAAAATCCACGTCACACATACATATCTTGAAGAACCGTTTGGAAGCTTCAAATAAGGTGTGTATGTGAATAATGTTTAGATTTTCCATTACATATTGTGGTTTGCTGCAATATCTGTTTAAAATGACATTTCGGCGGTGGTAGAGCAGGACATACTTGCGTCTAAAAGATACAATATTTGCTGGCACTGTCTTTGCTACGGAATACAAGGACATGCAATTGTGAACGAGAGTATCTAGAAGTACATTCTTGGTAAAATTAGAATCCTTCACAAGGAAAGCTTACGAAGAAACTTGACCAGGAATATCTCTATAAATAATGCTCCATTTCAGACGCTGCTGGGGATTAGGAACAATTAATACCTTCCCTCGGGAATAAGATCATGTCCTTTAAAACATCTTGAAGTAAATACTATGGCTAAATGTCATGTGTTATTGTAAGAGATCTAGTAACTGAGTTGAACTATTTACTGTGGAATACCATCACTAATTATAGTTCAAATAACACACATATATTGAGATTTTAATATCTTCCACAGTTATAGGACCAATGTCTAGACAAGAAATTGATCTTCAGCTACTGATCAGTTATGTAAAAATGTCTTAATCCAAATAGTATGGAAGAAGGTCGAACCACATTGGAATATTTTAAAAAGCAATGAATTTCAAGGAATAAGTCAATATTAAACCGGTGAGAAATTATTCAATCCATTAAATGTCATTCTTCATTAACGCGCATAATGGGAATAAACATTTTCTTGATCATTCAAATCTCCAATATAAAATGGATATTTCACTGCTGTCAACATCTTTCAACAGTCCCAAAATGTATCTAGCACTTAGACAGATCCATATTCGTTATCTTTCATGTACGTTGCATCACAGGGCTTATACTATTACACAAATCAACATTGGCGGCTGAAGAATTCAGAACAATATTCTTCAATATGGAAAAATCTAAGCTACTTCTATCTAAGCAGTCTTAATGACCTCTGATTCAAAGCTTTACAGTCACATAGATGACCTTTACAAATAATTTGAAATATTTATTGAGATGCTATAATATAAATACCTAACTTGAATATTGGCGTCACTATGAACAGTACAATTTGAATTAAGTATATCTCCACTCTATCCAAATAATAATTCATATCTGCCCTCTTCCATTAGGATCAAAGTTTTGACTTGTGAGAATGAATTCGGAGAAACTAGTTCAACTTCATTGGACAATCGTGGTCTATGTAATAGTCTCTGCACCATTGATATTTAAAGAACATTGAACAAAGTTCGCTCTACTTTGATAGCCCATATAATTGGAATTGTGTGAAAGGTGCGAGACAATTAAAACTATTTTAAGCTTACTTGAGTTGAAACGCGGGTTCGGAAATGCACATTTGTTTTTAATTTCACAATTAAGAAATATTCTCCTTGTCATCACCCTATTGCATCTAACAGCTGATTTTCAATCAATATTTAACAACCATACAAGTTGGTTATTCAGTTTAGTAATACGGAATATGATCTTCGTGTTACTGATTATTAAAATTGCTAGGTTCAGATGAAAAAAATCCCATGCGCGTCATAACGTGTATCTGTTGAGTTACATCTGATCACAAATTCGTTTCGGATGTTATCTCTGCTAAGAAATGGCTGTTTAGAAAGTCTTCAAAAAGTGCTTGCTTGTAAAAGGCTGGATTATGTAAGTAACATTCTTCCAATAATACCTTACTTAAATGTAGGATCATAATTATCTCGGAATATGGGATATTTGACTGTCTGATAAAGAACCGTTAGATTTTACTAGAGGGAAACAGTATTGTTCGTGTCTCTAAATTACTCAGACATATGGCCACATTCTCTCCTTCATCGATCCGTTTATCTCTAGAAAAAAACCCGCGCACCCTCGATATTTTTGTGTCTAATATATTTAGTTTCTTTTTCCCTTTACCTTTGATAACTTTCTTACACTCTTCTAAATTACTTTATCTGCAAGTAACTTGTTTTCCTGCCCATGCCACATTTTATTTTCGTAAATGTTGTACATGAAATTGTTATTTTATACCACTCATTTCCTTTAGAAGCATGCCAAAGAAACACTGATACGTATTATATTTCAAATCTGAAATCCGATATAGATACGTTCTTTAAAGTATCGAACTGTTCAGAGGTTGCATATTAATCCATACCTTTCACGATATCTTCTTTTAATGAATACAAGCTTTCACGATCTAAACCGAAATATACGGTTGCAGATGGGTACGAAGTTTGGGGTGGGTGGATGAGCTGAGTTGATGTTCTTTTGGGTTTATCTTCCTTGCTTGTTTCATTGGTTTTCTTTTGCGTTTATTGATATTAAAACACGGTCGATCTCAAGACTAAGACGTTGGTAAATAACAAAATTGCTAATACCATTTGTTACCAAGCATACTTAATGGAGATGAATATGCATGCTTTATGTCAGTCATATTTGAATTGTATTGATTTATAAACGTAAAAATATGCTGGCTATATTCATTATCTGAAATGTATAGTTTCTCTGTAGGCTTTTGAATATTGCATTCATTGACCCTTATTTTCCACGAATTTGTGGTTCTCATAATTACACTGAGGGACCAGGTGAGGGATAGCTGAGTACTAAGGTGAGTTATGTTCATAGATAATTAATCAAAGTTTACTATAATAAATATAATTGACTATACGCATTGCCACTTTTTACCTGAAGTTACAATTATATATCTCCTTTACTGCTGAGTTCCACAATTTAGTGATTAAATTTGTTTTTAAGTAATTAATCTTCCCATTGAAGGTCTTTTTGAACGTGTAACCTGCTAAGGAACATTTGCTTCATCTGACTAATGGGTTTCAAAACCGGTGGGTCCGGGGTTAATTGTTTCGTTACCAAAGTAGTTGCCATGGAAGAATTTTGGAAGACCAAGATTAGTGTTTTAAGCTTTATAGAAGACCTTTTAGAGAGTTATAATAGTACATAGTAATACCTGCCAACCCCCCCCCCCAAAAAAAACAATGAACATATTAAAAATTCCTAATGGCGCTAATAACATTTTAAATGGTGTTACATGTCACATCATAAAAAGCAAAACTATTAAATGAGGAATAAAAAGAAAAGGTATCTTCATGCACCATAGATAACAGTAGCGAACCTGGGTACCTTGAGGTAGCATTCGAATCTGCGACCAACTGATTCAGTGTCTAGGAAAAACATTCCTAGCATTTTTGGCACAGAAATCAATTGCATTTGCAAAACGTTTAAAACGCATCATATATGCATTAAGACGAATGAAGAAAAAGACGAGAAAGACTTTCCAATATTGACTGTTAAATGACTCCTTACAATTATGACGCAATACGCTTTAGTCAGTTTTAGTTTTGATTAAAACCCAATATATAAAACTACTCTACTAAAGGATAGGGAGGAGTTATAGATTTCACAAACGTACACAACGAAAACTATATACATATATATATATATATATATATATATATATATATATATATATATATATA